>CM051257.1:82990082-83106113 GCA_027921565.1 Artemia sinica | reverse complement strand
TATTTAAAACCAAATAGACGGCCATGAACATAACAAAAATAACATAAATAGTTACCCAATTAAAATCTGAGATAGCCATTTTGTGCAACATAGTCGAAAATCTAAGTAAACAAGTTTTTTTAAAATTTAATTAAGTAAGTGCAAAGTATGTTCTGGCCTCTGGAATCCTAGGGGTTTGACCGTGCCCGTAATTTCTTCAAAAATTCCTGGAAGGGGGAGGGCAGTGGTGGTTGTAAAAGCTGGAGCCAAAGTTATCCAAATTAATAAAATGACGGTGAATATTTTTTTTTGGGTGGGGGGATGCAACGGAAACGAAAAAATAAACAAAAAATGGCAAATTGTTATGTATACTCCCTTATGATTTCTGCGGAATACTTCTGGTGTACGCTGTTGCTATTTGGAAAGTAAAGATTAAACTTAAACCCCAAATGAGCAGAATTATTTCGTATAGGAAATGGACTATCACCCTCCTCATCCCACACCTTGCCTCATGGTCGCAAAAGCTTCAGAGGGTGCTCATAGATCGGAAAATTGAGAGTTCAAGTACTTTTTCTTATTAAGGCGAAAGTGTTGTAGACCAAGAGATGCGGCAGGGGGTGGGGTATTTTCTGAGGGGAAAGAACATTCAACGGTTGAGGTTGAAAAATCTTTAAAAGTATTGAGGGTAAAGTTTAGAGAGTGTTGACAGGTATGTTAAACATGGGGCCACCGACACAAGAGGAGGCAGGGGGGCATGGCCCGCCTGGAAGTTTGGGACTATAAAAGTAATTATAAAGTACCAAGGAAAGAAGAGCAGAAAGGGAAAAACCATGGAAAAATATTTGTTGCCCCATTTTTTGGCTGCCATCAATAGAAGTGACCATAATAAGGAAAAATATAATTTCAATTTGTGATGAGTAAACCCTAACCAGTTTTCCACAAACATTTTTTCTATCTGATATGGTTAATTTAACCCCGAATTACCCCGGACAATTACCTTAACATCTCGACGCGAAAATGAATGGTAAAGAGAAAGCAAGACATTATAAAGAAATTTGTATATGAATTCTAGCAAATTCAACCCAGTTAAAATTTCCTTCTGAAAATTTCACCCCTGGAAGCTTTCCTCTCCATTGAAAATTCTCCCGGCAGAAAATTCGTACCTCCTGCCCCAGCGAAAAATGGCATGACCACTTCCAATAACAATAAAACAAAAGAACAATTTTTTATAGCTAAAAGTTACCTCCAGGGGCTGTAGGGGGTCATTTCATCTCAAAAGAAAGTTATGGAGCCTTTCAAACTATTTTGAAGAAAATAGCTATCTCCAAAATTTTGTGGACTATTTTGGCTTGAAATGCACTCTCGTGGTATGATATTCCCTCAAAACAACACGGTAAGGGGTGCAACCCAAAGGCCGTTTCAGGGGGGGGCTCAGGGGAATTTCCCGGGTGGAATTTATCGAGGGGTCTGAGTTGGACAAAAATACTTTTTGTGCCCTATTTTATGATGGTCAACAAAAATTACTACAAATAGGATTTTGGCTACTGCCACTTGTCTCCCTTCCCAAACCATAAAAGTCTAAGGTATGTATGTCCTTTCCGTTTTTATTGAAAACTATATTGTATCTCGAACAGGTGCTTTTGTTTTCAAAACATCAACGACAAAAAGTGTACATCAATATAAACGTCCGTAATAACTGTAGGAACTATTGAAAAATAATGAACATTAATCAGGAAGCTCAGCGGTTAAGTGTTTATTTCACTGAATTTTTTATTACAAAAAAACTGTTTTATTTTACTGTAAATTTTAATGTATATTGAAAATTTACCAGCATTATTAGCAAAAACGGATCAGAAAAACAGAATTAAATAAAAAGAATGTTTTTCAACTGCAAGTAAGGATCAACGTTTATAACATAAAACGAACAGAAATTATTTTCGTATGAGGGTTTCGCCCTCCTTGATACGTTGCTTCTTTCACGCTAAAGTTTGACTATTTTTAATTGTTGTCCCAAATTTCTAACGTTGTCTCATGAAAACACAAGGTTACTTAATATTAGAATGAGAAGCTTTTAATAGCTACCAAAAACTTGCTTGTTTGACAAGTTATTGTCAAAGCAGACAACGCTCACGCTATTGTTTACTGCTTCTACTGCAACAATTGTTCTTGAAAAAAATTATATGGGCATAGTCTGGTTATTTTTATATGTCAACAAAAATCTTACTACTAAGAGGAGGTTTGGCTACTGCCCTTTCCCTTTCACAAACCATAAAGGACTTAAGCATGTTATGTACTTTCAGTTTTAATTGTTGAAAAAACTATATGTATCTTTTGTTTTCAATACATCGAGACAAAAAAAATTAAAATCATAGGCAGCGCAGAAGCAGTGCCTAAGTAAAGACGATGTTGGCACAAGTATTTTTTTCAGATCAGGGGATCTAGTAAGAGTCGTGAATCAGGAGGCAGCTACCCTCTCCACCATACCCACACGTCGTATTGTTCTAAAGTGGTCTCTACTAGAAATTTGAGATACCCCTTCTATTCAAAATAGTCTAAATATCATATAACAAGGCTTTTAGGGTTGAGACGACCCCAGAGATTTTAGGGCAAGGGTCAAGTATGCCCAGGGGGTATTTAAGGTCTATGGAAGGGAGCTGTTTAACTTCAGAAGAGGCTCAATCGTTCTCCCTGAAAAAAACTATTCAATATAAACGAAAAAAAAATTATCACAAAAACTTTTGCACCAAAATAAGTTTCCAAAAAAAAATAAAGAACTCTATTAACCAAAAATGAAAAAAGAATAGAATAAAATAATCTACCAAGCATAAACTACCAATAATCAGTATCAATAAAAAATGAAACCCAAAACAAACAAAAATTAAACAAGTCTTAAACTCATAACGAGCAGAAAATTAACCTAAGTAGTTCTAAACTCCTATGCTTCTAAAAGCTAGAATATAATTTGTACTTTACTGACATTTTTTTTAATGTTTTCCTTTATAATTTAAGAATAAAAAATAATTAAGATTTTAAAGGAATAAAATATCAGAATATGTGTATGCACACTCCCAATAACAAATAAAACAAAAGACATTTGGTATAACTTAAAAGCTACCTCCAGGGGGCGTAGGGGCGTCAATTTTATCTCAACAAAGACAGTTATTGGGCATTTCAACTATTTGAACAGAACATAGCTATCTCCAAAATTTTGTTGACTATTTGCAGTGAAATGCACTCTCTTGGTCTGAATCCTCAAACCAACACGGTAAGGGGTGCAACCCAAGGCCGTTGTTAGGGGGGGCTCAGAGGAAATTTCCCGGGTGGAATTTATCGCAGGGGGGACAAAAATACTTTTGTCCCCTAATTTATATGGCCAAAAAAATACTACCAATAGGCGTGTGAGTACTGCCCTTTCTCCCTTCCCAAACCATAAAAGTCTAGGTATGTTAGTCCTTCCGTTTTATTGAAAACTATATGTATCTCGAACAGCGTGCTTTGTTTTCAAAAAAATCAACGACCAAAAAGTGTAAAACAAATAATAGTCCGTATAACGTAAGGAACTAGTGAAAATAAGAAAATATTCCAGGAGCTCAGCGGTTTAAGTGTTTATCTTCCTGTAATTTTTATTACAAAAAACTGTTTTATTTACTGTACTTTTTAATGTATTATTGAAATACCAGCATTATTAGAAAAACGATCAGAAACAAATTAAAAAAGAATGTTTTCACTGAAAGTAAGGATCAACGGTATAACATAAAAACGATAAACTAACAATGCACATTGTTTTTCAGTAAAATCATTGAATTTTTTTATGGAGCAAAGTTCCAAGCCATGAAAGAGCAAGCAGTTTCGTCCCTTTTTTAGGGGGATTTTGACATCCAACTGCTCTCTAGTAATGCCTACTATTTACGTTTGGATCCCTTCACAGACTCGGGGATGTAGTTTTTAAGACAATGAAATAGTGTTGATCTTTTAGTTTCATCGTAATTCTATTTCGGATGATGGGTCAAAACAAGAAAGAAAAGAGGCTCTCGTGGCACATCCATCAAACATATACAAAGAAAAAAATGAAATTCTCAAGCTTGAAAGAAGAATAAGAGGTATTGAAAGACTGTGAGCTCAAAAATGGTAAGTACAATGTGAAATCCACAGATAAGATGAACAACAGGGAGTTAAAATGAATAAGGAGGTTACCAAAACACACTTTAAAGCAAAGGTGTCAGAAAAGATGAACCGAAGGGAACTGAAAATGATAAGCTGGACATGGAGTTCAAGGATGGTGCATGGAGTGCATGGACACTAAAGAGTGCAAGGACATGGAAACAGGTTGACTCGCCAAAGAGAATATGGTGGAATGTTTTCGACTGGACGTAGAAAATGAAGTTCCGATTAATGACGCCTATGATGAAAACAATAAAAGAACCAGAACAAAAAAAGTACAACGTTAACAAAACGGATACATAGCCAATGAATTATGTGAAGACAAATACAGGGCTCTTACGAAAACACAGATTTATAGATACACAGCCTGAGAAAAAATAAATCGGCTTTTAATAAGCCTTCTCTGAAGTTTGTTTTTGTCCAAAAAAGTACAAGATTTCAAACTGATCGACAAGGGTAATTAAAACAATACATGGAGCCTCACTTCCTAATCCAGTGATTATACCGAAGGAGAACTTTGAAAAATGATAAGCTGACATGGAGTTCAAGAGTGCATGGAAATTAACGAGTGCAGGACATTAAAAGAGTGCAATGGACACAAAGAGTGCAAGGACATGGAAAAGGTGTACTACCAAGAGAATGTGGAATGTTTCGACTGGAAGTAGAAAAATGAGTATCCAGATTATGACGCCTATGATGAAAACAATAAAAGAAAACCAGAACAAAAAGTAACGTTAAACACAACGGTATACATAGCCAAGAATTATGTGAAGACAATTAACAGGGCTCTTACGAAACACAGATTTATATGTACACAGCCTGAGAAAAATAAATCGGCTTTAATAAGCCTTCTCTGAATGTTGTTTTTTGTACCAAAAAAAGGACAAGATTTTCAAAAGATCGGCAAGTGTAATTCAAACAATACATGGCGCTTCAACTTCCTTAATCCAGTGGACCCACATATTACGAAACAAGAAATCGGCACTGAGATCTACTGAGGCTGCCATCAATTCTTAAGGACCGCTCACGAAAAAACTGTATTCAAAAGTTTAGACTCTGCAAGAACAAAGTTCAGCCTATCTACTGCAGATAGTATTTTAGATATTCAGATAGTTTTGATACTTAACAAGACTACTAAGGACGATGGTATACCGTTTAATAAATAAAAATAATGTGGCAGAAGTAGTGGGGGACACTCAGTATCTGTACCCTCTGTTCATCCCCCAACTTCAAAAGAGAGTTAATCAACGGATGATGAAGGCCAGATGGGATTTGAAGAGATATCATCTTTCGATTATGAGCAATGTGCATTCAACTGGTCCCCCTTGAGCAATGCCTATATACGGGATCATTATGTGGTACTTGTGACAGAAAAACCAATTGTGACCCCCATGGAAACCATAAAAAGAAAGAAGGAATAAAAGCTATCCCCTTTTGTTCCTTCTGAGAAATCTGTATTTATTAATAAGAGCAAAAAAATGTAGCTAAAAACCACAACAATGACGCCCCTGAGAACATTCCAAACGAGTTTAGCAAGGACAGTGAAGAGCTGCAGACAAATGTTCCAAGAAGTCAGCGGCAGGTAAAGGATGCCTTTTCTTTTGGCAGAAAAAGCATTGATATCCAAGGACACATGAATATGATTCGATAGCTTATGACGGAAATGATTTGTGTGACAGAGAAAATTTTTTTGGGCAAGGAGTAAGCAGCCGTCACCTGTATAAAGAATTTGCCATTCTTAGAGGTTGATTACTTGTAAAACACTGGTATCCCGATAGTGTTCTATTATGATACCAAATATAAACATTGGAAAATTACTGGCTTCAGCTTCTGACATTCCGAAATCCTGAATCGACCATAAGGGTACAACACCTCTGATTTCCAATTGCATTTTTATTCACACAAATAGATCAGCGGATTCGCACGAAGAGCTGTTTATAGTTCTAAGTGAGAAGCACCAAGCATTCAATTCACGCAAAATTCGTTTGTGAGTGATAGAGAAAAAGGGTATAGAGGATGCGAGAAAAAAAATATTTCCCTCATATTCAGGTTGCTCATTGCTGGGCTTACACTATCGGATCAATGCAAAACATGCACTTCAGAAAATGGGGATCTAAAGAAGAACATCAAGGTAGTTCAAGGAAGATATTTCTTCAGTTGCTAAGATCAAAAAGTGAGAATGAGTACTACCAAATAAGAAAAATGACAGGGCGTGAAATGGTCATCCCTGCATACCTACTTTTCGAGATATCGGAATTGACATGTTGAAGTATGATTGGGCTCATCGTTTCCCAGATTCCTGATTAATCAGTCTCCGAATAACCACAATGACCGCAGAGTCATTCAATGCTGTGATGAAAAGAGTTATACAACAAAAGCGAGATCTACCAATGGACAGATGTATCTGGGCCTTCTTTGTTAGACGATGATATATATACAACGTGTCTCGAGGATTATAAGGGAATAGGAGATTATAGGACTCTTGCGAAGGCAAATAAGGAAAACGTAGTTCATATCAAGAAGAAGAAGATCCACTTGAACGAGGAAGAAATGTTTCTGCGGATGGTCCAAGAAGTAGATGCATCAGATCCTTGCGAAATAAATACGGACAGAGAAGACCGCCAGACAAAGTGGTTTAGTTGACATAGAAGAACTTATGGAGAAAAGGGACATTGTTACATTTTGCCAACGAAAAGCAAGTGTATCTTGTTTCAAATCTGAATCGAAAGAAGGTTAAGTTGTGCCACCACGACAGAACACTCGGCTGTTAGAGGAAAATAAAATGTGACAAAGGGTGCTAAGAGGAATAGTTTGGTTGAAGTTATGATGTTTTGTTAATTTTGGAATCTCTGAATGTCCTTGCAAACTAGCAGTTTAAAGATCTCGAGGACATGCACTAGTAACAGAAACATACAGTTATTACGCTGAAAACCACTCAAGAACGTGCGGGTGAGATCTTAAAAGGCACGTCGAGGCCTGGAATAAAAAGCTCATTAACATTCAGGAATGTTACAATATTAAACCTGCAGCAGATTCTCTAGCAGCCAAGGAATTGTCGTCTACAGTGATAGTGATGATCAGAATGAGGGGAGTTTTCACCGTCAATTAATGAAACTGCGAAAGCTGACTTGAAACAGAAGGGAGAAGATACATTCGAAAAGGGTTCAGAAATGAAAAAAAAGAAAATTATGGAAGTAGCTTCACTTAAAAAGAGTTCAAACCCATCGAAAAGATCTGATGGGAATCATAATCAAAAGTGCAAAGCAAGGCGGAAGATGTACAGTTTGTGACGTCTGTTCGAAAAGGCTGCATAGGCCCACTCAACTGGGAAACCCAAAAAAAAAAAAAAAACGGGTAAGGAGACCGAATCTTCGGGTTAAGCTAACCAGTCTATAATCCTACAGCCCCTTTGTCATGGTTACGCTTTTAAAGGGCCCATAAGTGATTTGTATGACGAAGCAAAGCAGTGATTCCAGCATTTAAAAAGGACTTTTTGGAATAGTGGTCAAATCTGACGATTAGGCTATCGTAGAAAACGCAGAGAAACTAGTGGTGGAAGAGCTACTGGTTTTCCCTTGAGGGACACAGGACGTGTTTCCAATTTTCTTTCCAGACCTTGAAATCACTGCTGACGCCTGATTACTTGGCTCACAACTGGAATTGTTCATACCTGTGAATTCTTGTAAACTTCTAGCTGTGCTTCAGCAAGAACATCGAAGCACTCTACTTTTCAATTGACAAGTATTGATGCTTTGAATACTTACCATATACGCCCTAGAGAGAGTTTAGTGATGTTCGAATGATTGCAGTGTTTTTGTTGTTTCCATTGTGGTCAATAGTGTGATATAACAAATACGAAGTCCAAGAATCATTTCATTTTGGGAATCTGTGATTTCTCCAAGAAAACTTCCTATCTTCTTGATAGCCAGAAGCCGTTAAACCACGCTCACGGAGGCTAGTTCTTTCCAACCTAAAAATCTGATGAAGGGAGGGATAAACGCTACATAGGAACTTGAAACTTGACTCGTGCAGGAATAGGCTGCCACAAAGGTAGATTCTTCAAGCTGTGGGCTTCTTGTTGTTCAAATATGACCCAAGACGATAACAAATGAAACTAAACCTATTTGGGAAGCGGCAATTGTCAATTGATCTTCCACAACCTTCTTAAGTACAAGACGTCTCAAAGGAAGATCTTACGCTATCGAAGAAATTCATTAGATGATATAACAGAGGATACTGAAATGGTAAATAGAGAAAACGATTGAACTAATGAAATAAAACAGTAGAATCAAAATTTGCTGTCCAGGTACTTGAAATCTCTTTTAATGCAGGACAGAAAGAGCCACTTGTATAAATGTCGAAAAACATAGATTGCCAGAAAACATGCAGCTCATATGTAAAAGAACTGTTAAAGCAGTATGCATGTAGTGAATGCGAAAGCAAGGATCCTGATAGCGTACTTCTTGTTAGGCTCTGGCTGTGTCTAAATAGAGAAAAAACATACACAAAACACGCAGTCAGACACACCAAACACCAGAGAGAGAGCAAATCACAGTCGAGACACACAAAACAAAAAACTTTGAAAAATACGCTTCGGGATCACGAAAAGAACGCTTAAAAAGACAAGCTAAACACGAAACAGCAAGACTAAACATCCTAAATCATATGTTATAAACGAAAAAAAACTTCTAAAACCACACTTAGAATTACGCAACACAAGCTAACACAGACAAGCTAAACCGCCAAAAAATCACAACTAGATTATCCTAAATCATTGTGGTCTAACAAAAACTTCCAGAACACGATTGGAAAAACCAAATAACAGCTAATACAGTACATGCTAAACCACGAACACATGAAAAAAACTAAAAAACTTCTTCCAAAATACTCTTTGAAGACACAAAGAGGGCTAACACCTGACAAGCTAAAACAAGAAGAAGAGCAACAACTAAAACATCCTAAATCTTAAAGTTTTCAAACGAAAAAACGTCCAAATACTATGGAAACACCAGGCAGCGCTAAAACGGACAAGGTAAACCTCGAAAAATTGAAACTAAACATCCTAAATTCAAAAGTTTCAAACAAAAAAACTTAAAAACATTTGGAATCACCAACAAAGCTAACACCAGACAAAGCTAAACCACGAAGCAGTGGAAACTAAACAATCCTAAAATCTAACGTTTCAACGAAAAAACTTCCAAAAACACACTGGAAACACCAAAAAAGCTAACGCTGACGACGCCAAACCAAGAAACAGCAAATTAAAGCAACTTCTTCCAACATTCTCTTATTTGAAACACCAACAAAGGTGATACGGGCAAGCTATACCGCGATATTTTTCCTTCCCACCCCTTTTCTTTCCCCCCACCCCCAGCCCTACTTCGACAACAAAAAAAATAGCACAAATAAACATCCTAAATCATACTCTTTAAACGAAAAATTTACCAAATTACAATTGAGAAGCATCATTATTTACCAAGAAAATGTATGAAAGATACCTTAGAATCAATAGTTTGCCTCCCGAGGGTAACTTGGTGACCAGCCCATTGAGTTGCCATGTGGAGGAGAACTCGCATTGGACTATCCGTTTCTAGCAAATGAACTAGCATGTTCCCACCGGTTCAAATAAAAATATATATATACTGTGATATCCAAACGCCAGAAAACGCCTCAAGTGATGATGGACGGGTCACCAGATGTTGCCAATAGAAAGGTACATTGTGCCCTGCTGGCGGTAATTTTGTCAAAAATCATCAGAAGAAAAGATATTGAATTTTCTTTAAGTTTAAACGAGTGTAGTTGTTATAATTCTTCTAAGTTTAAGTCTAGTTTTATATGGTTCTATTGGTGGAAAAATGTCTGCAAATGCCTTAGGAATGATAGTTTGTGCCAGAAAGGTGTTAGTTTGCCAACCATTGAGTGGACACGGTGGGTGATTGCATTGGACTATCACGTTCTACCAAGGAAATGGTATGTTCCCACTGTTAAAATAATAATACATATTGGGTTTCTAGTGGGGAAGCCACGGAAATGCACCAGATATTGGCGCAAAAAATGGTGCTACATCATGCTTACTAGAGGGGAAGGTCTCTCTGGCGACAAATATTGTAAATGGAATGCTCCGCGCGTACCACTACGGTTCCGTAAAGACTAGAGTATGTTAGTACCTTTTGTACGGTATACCACTGCTCCAGGTATCGGTAAAGTGATTGAATGGTCAAAACGGTTAAACTCATATACCCAAGAATGCAACCCACACTGAGTCCACCACTAAAATCTCCTAACTATCTCCCATCAGAGGAGTAAACGGACCCCCTGGTCTATGTAGTAAATGACGGTATGTCTCGCAATCTCTTTCCTACTGCAAATAATATAATCTCAGCCTCTCTTAGGATGCCGGGACTCCACCTAGGCTAAAAAAGGTCCAAGATTATGAATCAACTTACTTCAAGATGTATCGAGTCCAAACTTACTTCGAATTGAATCAGCTTTATTCCCTTTCTTTCACCCCTCGACAATACGGACCCCCCCAAAAACTTGTTATCTGAAAGTAACTTAGCTATGATGGAGGTCACCCGTAAAACTGCCGCAATTAAAACCTTTGGTTTTCAAACAAACTACGCAGTTAAAGAAATGAAAAATGGCGCAGCCAATATTAAGAGATATTTATCATTTCCACAGATGGGAAAGAGGATAATTTAAAGAACTCAAACGTAAAAGAAAAACAAGGAAAAGACATTTATCTGAAGAAAAAACCCGAGACCAATAGAGTCTCTCTCAAGCTGTTGGGTATCTTTGGTTCCAACATGAGGTATTGAAAACGTCAGAGAAAACACTTACGTGATAGGGACGGGTTTCAAAAAGAACCCTTTCTCACATATATAATATTGATTTCAGTGCCCTATGAATAATGTGTTTTAATAATGTTTTTAGATTATTTAGTAATAAAACTTTGGAAAATGCTTTTTACAAATAAAAGTTTTTGTCTTTTCGATTCCTTGTTCACAGGTATGAATGTTTACATAGATTTCACTAATGCTATTTAGCGATTAATCCAAGTTTTTTTTTTTTTTTTTTTTTTTTCCCCCCATACTTTTGCTAAGGAAGAGCAGCCGGGGCCCTTGACTCTAGAACACAACTGGATTCATATATCCAGCCCTAATCATTCACAACTTGAAGTAATATCAGAAGTGTAGTGCCCAGGAGTAGTAATCTAGGTTCCCAAATGAAGCATTAGAAAAAAGGGACTAGAAAAAGAGGTACGAATTGCCCAAGATGGAATCACCTCTGCCTCTAAGCCAAGTGCTTTGCCTCTTGTCATTAACACCACACAAGTCCACTCCTCCCATCCATATGAAAACCATTGCACTCCTAAGCACAAACGTGCCCATTTTATAATGCAGTAAATAAACCGATTTGCACAACCCAGCACTCCAGACTAGCTTGAACACCGGTCTGAAAACTCCTATCATCAGAGCTCATCAAACAAGCACGATCCTGAGAATTTGTAAAACCCATCAAAAAAGATGAATTTATGAGTGATTTTAGGACCAAACTTCGAACCACCTCTCTATAGACAGCTTAATCGAGAAGAAGAAGCAATATGTACATATTACCTTCTTTAGCCGAATGTGCTTTCCCTTTGCAAGTGTCTAATGAATACCTCATGTGCATTTGCCTTTGCTTTATTGTGGGTTTTATATATAGGTGCTCGGGTCATAATAAAAGAATTGAACTCAAAATGCTAAAGCTACTAAATTTGTTTTCATATAATTGGATTCCAACTTCACCATGAGTTGGAAGTAAATATCTATTTTTATCTCATCCTCCTCCTACTCTCCTCCCTCTCTTCTCGATTTTGCTTTTTTGCATGTTGATTAAGAGCTTTTTAGTTTGTAGGTTTCTAGGTGCTTTTCTAATCGACAGTTTGTATTTCTTGGCTATATATTTTCAGTTTGTCTTCTATTCGTTGTAGACTCTTCCTGATATATGAAATTATTCGCTTGTATTATGAAACTATTCAAAATATTCTGGGAAGGGAAGCGAGCGGTGAGATGAATATTGAAAAACATGCAGGGAACATAAAAACTGCATTAGGAAAAAACTAAATTTTTTCTACTCTAGAAATATATTTTATTCGATTATTATAGTATTTTATTCCAGCAATCAAGATGATTTACCACTTATTATTTCTCATATATTTTTTCAAACTGAAAAGGGAAAAAAGGAACTGAAATATAGAAGTAAAAATATGAAACAGAATCAAAGAATAAGAAACTTATGTGTAAGTTGCAATAATGATTCATTACTAATTAGTTATTTCTTATCCACGAATAGAAACATTTGATTTTAGTAGAGTTTTGAAGATTAGCTTTAGGAATCTTGCATAATTTGTTATCTTCCACTTTTTCAAATGTCGTCAGCACGGTGATTCAATGTTCTCAAGCATTAAATTTTCTAATTCTTCATTTCGATAAAAAAAAGTTCAAATAGGGATAAAATTCCCTTTTAATAGACAGCGATGATAGAAAAATTCACCACAAATACCAGATATTTCGGTCAATATACAGTGACCGGCATCATTAGTAAAACTGATGACGTCACTGTATATGCTGACCGAAATATCTGGTATTTTTGTGAATTTCGGATCATCGCTGTCTATTAAAAGGAATTTTATCCCCTATTTGAAGCTTTTATTATCGTCAGGAACGGCCTTAGTGTGGTTCGAAGATTATCTAATTCTTTCATTTGTACTTCTTTTTACAAAGCGGCATGAGCTGAAAATTAACAACAGACGACCAAAAAAGATTAACGACAAAACAAATTTCGTTTTTATATCTAATTCAAAAAGTGAATGCTTTAAGCATGAAATTCAAAGGGTCATATATTTTTACTTTTATTGCTTACCGGTTTGATTTACAAGTTTATCGCCTGACAGCTTCATTGGTAGTTGTGGTTGGTGGGCCTTCCCTTGTTACTTTTGATTTTATTTAAATGTATAACCTATGCTAATGCCCGTATTGTTTTACATAATACGTATATTACTTCACAAAAATAAAAAACAAAATCAAAAGACTTATCACAGTGTGGCGCCTCAACGGGGCGGGGAAGTGACAACAGCGGTGATGTTATGATATGAATTTTATTACCCATGTAAAAGAATAAATCAAAGTAAGGGTTAATTTAAAACAATATAATCATTATCGAACAAAAAACTTCTTTTTCTTTTTTCTATACTATTGCCAAATGGGTTTTCACTAGTTAACAACTTTTGTACTTTTATTTATATCTGACACCACTCTGGGCTAAGCACACTGATTCTCTTTATTATTGATTCGTCTGCATAGTTTGTCCAAAGTATTTTTAAAGGTAATATTCAGTAGCAAAAAGTTCTATTAGCTCTATTGAAGATTATTTAGTTGTCGGTAAAAATTGAAATGCTCGAATTATTTATGAGGTAAATTTTAGCCATTTCTCATCACTCCAACAAAACCAGGTAGCAATACTGGGCAAAGAAGGGGTCTTTCCTGCTCTGTGCAAAAATGTTTGCAAGCATCACATTATTTTCAAAACACAATAAATAAACCAAGAAAGAGCTATAAGAGACCTCTTGAGTCAGTTGCAACCGACCCACAGCACCATAAATATCTTAGGGACGCAGTTCTCCACGCAGTTTGCAAAAAAACCACAAAATGAAAATGCATGGAGAGTATTTAGTTTCGGTAAATTTAGCCATTCTCATATCAACCCCAACAAAACACAGGTAGCACCTAGGGGCCAAGAAAGGGTCTTTCTGCTCTTGCAAAAAATTGTTTGCACGATCACAGTACTTTTCAAACACAAATAATAATACCCAAGAAACAGAGCTATGAGATACCTCTTGGTCAGGTTGCAAACCGACCCAAGCGCCATAAAATATTCTCTAGGCGCAGTTCTCATGACAGTTTGCAAAAAACCACAAATGAAATGCGGATTATTAGTTGTCGGTAAATTGTTAGCCCATTTTCTCATATCACCCACCAAAACCCAGGTAGCATAGTGCGGCCAAGAGGTGTCTTTCCTGGCCGTGCAAAAAATTGTTTGCACGCATCACATACTTTTCAAACACAATAATATACCAAGAACAGAGCAATATAAGATACCTCTTGGTCAGGTTGCACCGACCCAAGCCGCATAAATATTCTCTAGATGCAGTTCTCCACTGACAGTTGCAAAAAAACCACAATATGAAATTGGATTATTAGTTGTCGGAAATTTTAGCCCCATTTTTCTCATATCACACCCAAACAAAACCCAGGTAGCACTAGTGGGCCAAGAAAGGGTCTTTACTGCTCTGTGCAAAATTAGTTTGCCACGCATCACATACTTTTTCAAACACAATAATAATACCCAAGAACAGAGCAAATAAGATACCTCTTGGTCAGGTTGCACAACCGACCCACGCGCCCTAATATTCTATAGGACTCCCCAGTTCTCCACTGACAGTTTGCCAAAAAAAAAACCACAAATGAAATGCTGCATGGATTATTTAGTTGTCGGTAAATTTTAGCCCCATTTTCTCATATCACCCCCCAACAAAAACCCAGGTTAGCACTAGTGGGGCCAAGAAAAGGGTCTTTCCTGCATCTGTGCAAAAACAATTCGTTTTGCACGCATCACATACATTTTTCAAACAAATATAAAATACCCAAGAACAGAGCAAATAAGATACCTCCTTAGTTCAGGTTGCAACCGACCCCAAGCGCCATAATATTTTCCTAGGACGCAGTTATCACTGACAGTTTTGAGCAAAAAACACAAATGAACTGCTGGATTATTTAGTTGTCGGGTAAAATTTTAGCCCATTTTCTCATATCACCCCAACCAAAACCAGGTAGCATTAGTGGGCCAAGGAAGGGTCTCCTGCTCTGTGCAAAAATTGTTTTGCACGCATAACATACTTTTCAAACACAATAATAATACCCAAGAAACAGAGCAATAAGGATACCTCTTGGTCAGGTTTGCAACCGACCCAAGCGCCATAAATATTCTATAGGATGCAGTTCTCTCACTGACAGTTGGCCACAAAAACCACAAATGAAATGCGTGGATTATTTTAGTTGTCGGTAAATTTTAGGCCCTAGTTTCTCATATCACCCCAACAAAACCCCAGGTTAGCAGTAGTGGGCCAAGAAAGGGTCTTTCCTGCTCTGTGCAAAAATTGTTTGCACGCATTTTGCCGCATCACATATTTTCTCAACACAATAATAATTTACCAAAAAAAAAGGGGGGAAAACCAGGGGGGTGAGCAATAAAGATACCTCTTGGTCAGGTTGCAACCGACCCAAGCGCCATAAATAAATAATTTCTCTAGGACGCAGTTCTCCACTGACAGTTTGCAAAAAAACCACAAATGAAATGCGGGATTAATTTAGTTGTCGGTAAATTTTAGCCCATTTTCTCATATCCCCCAACAAAACCCAGGTAAGCACTAGTGGGCCAAGAAAGGGTCTTTCCTTCTCTGTTGCAAAAATTGTTTGCAACGCATCACCATTACTTTTTCAAACAAAAATAATAATACCCAAGAACAGAGCACTAAGCTAACCTCTTGGTCAGGTTTGCAACCGACCCAAGCGCCATAAAATATTTTCTAGGGACGCAGTTTCTCACTGGACAGTTTCCAAAAAAACCACAAAGGGAAAATGCTAGAGTATTCTAGTTTGTGTCGGTAAATTTTAGCCCATTTTCTTCATACAACCCCAACAAAACCCAGGTAGCACTAGTGGTAAGCTCGATTATTAGGTAGCGCGTAATGCCCAATAGCATTATTTATCGTATCAAAAAATTATAAGGAAACTGACCTTATTCATTTTCATGAACTTGCTGCTGTTCGAGAAAGGGAAGAGCAACTAGCTGCTTTGCATTGAAAGATGTCAAATTTGAAGCAAAATTCGAATACAAAATTTGGCTTGTCAGGAGTGTCAAAATGTTGATGTTTGGCCAAGAGAAATGCCTTTCAAATGAAGTTTCAAAAAGTATTCTACTTTTCGATAAGGGCAAGTCCACCTTTTTTATTATACTTTAAAAACAGCTTTGTCACGAAGTTGATTATATTGCGCCCAATTTTTTTGGCATCGAGGTATATGAACCGTCTTCTGAGCTTATACGATCACTGTTTCCATTGCGGTCACCCTTGGGGGAAGAAATTAAAGAAACAAAGTAACATGCATTCGAGATCTTTCTTGTGGTAAAAATGTAAAATTCCGTATTCTGGTGTATAGGGACTTGAAAACTTATAATAGTAGGGTTATCAAAATATGCTGAATATTGATGGTGTAATTTTCCTCGCAAGTTCCTTTTGCAGTGAGTGATTTTTTGAAAATATTTTTTTTTTTGCTTCACGGAAGAGTTTTGTATATAGTTTTTGTAAGTTTTATAATTAGTTAGGTCAATAACGCTATGGTTTTGCAAGCTAACTTATATAGGTTATTTTTACTTACAATATGAAGAGATTATCAGGCTATTGGACATCCAGGGGTGTATATAGGTAGTTTTTCGGTTTGATTTACAGACTGGAAAGGTTGAACTGATAATGATCAATCAAGTCCCTGTGTAAAACCATTTGTGCTGAATTAACATCTGACAATCCAAAACCTTGACCAGTCAAATTATTTCAGACGATCCGTGAACCGGTTCATATTCACAATATTATATATCCTATTAGAACGTAGGGATATTAGTTCTAGGGTGTTTAATAGTTGGTTGGAAGGGTAGGGAGTAGATAGATTAGAAAGTGGTCTGACAGGTCATAGAATATTATTTTGGAGGACAAGGTAGTTTCCCAAGGGAAGTGGCTACAAAAATGTTATGTTTTTAGCTATCAATTACAGTAGTGTTTCATTTTCAGTTAGACCTTAGATAGGATCACTCTAGTAGGAAAAAGGATTAGTCGGAAGAAGACCACTTGAGGTAAATGTTTCAAAGAAGGTATCACAATCATTATTACTGCTAACATTTAGTAAATTACAATTGAAGTCCCCAAAAACTATGCCTTCTTTTGTGGGTAAATTAATAAAACTAGAAAAGTCATCAAAAAAGATTACAAAAGAAAGGTGTCGGAAATGAGGGTGGTTACGTATAAAACAATGAAAAAAAAAAGAATGTCGTCAACACTTATATCAACAATTATTGAATAAATGCATTCCTATTATTTATAGGTTGCGAGAAATAAGGATTCACAGTGTAATAGCCTGGTGAATGTAAAGAGAAATGCCAAAAGAGGATACTTGGTTAATTTTCTTTCAATATGAATAGCTGAAAGCCAGGGAGGGAAAATTCATTAGTATCATCAATTTCTGAAAGCCACGTCTCAGTTATTCCAATTACGTCGAAAGGGCAGTAACCATTAATTAAAATTAAATCTTTTTAAAATTAGTCCACTTATCTCTTATGCTTTTGATGGTAAAGCAGTATTATATTTAAGTTTTGTCTCTTCCATTAGCTTTGGTTTTACATTTTTTACAAAATCTAGTGTCGAGATATTGACAAGTTAAAACGGCTTTAAGGGGCATCAGGGCTAGCTCAAGGGGTTGTTGCGCAAATTATTTTGGTCATCGTAATAGTTAAACAACATTATTGCACCGTGATAATTTTGTGAGAAACGTAAAATCTTGCATAGTATACATTTTTAAATATCCATTGTGGTCGAAGTTTCATCATTTGCTTGATTTGAATACTGAAAATTCTTCTTCAGCGACGAATTATCATTGGTGGTAATTTTGGACTGGGATGGAAAGTTTGCCGTTTTTTCTTGAGATTTCTTGCCTTTGACCTAGGGCAATGGCGTCGATTTGATTAGCAGTTGAGTCAACAGGCTTAAACTAGCTTTGATGGAATCTATTGTCCTTTTGATGGAAGATAGTTGAGTTATAGCTGTTTGCAAGAGTCATCACCTAGGGGGGGGGGGGGGGAGTTTGGTGATAGCTTTCTTCTTGAGAATATTTTTTGGTTTCTCCTGGTTCATTACTAACCTCAATTAAGTGACCTGACTGTGAGATAAGTTGCCAAATCTTTGCCATTCTTGGCAAAAGACCTAGGAATTGCGGAAGAACTTAATTTACCCACCCCGTACCCCATGTCGCAGTCACCCGTCTAGCGGAGCGGGCTGGAGAAAGGAGTCTTTTTTAAATCAGTTCTTATACAGCGTGAAGTGACATACAGTAAGACCTTTTTTATACTATGTACTCTTTTAACTTTTTCAGCCTAGTTGAGTCTAAAGAGATAGTTAGAAATCTTATCGGTAAACCTTGGCTTTTAAAAGTGGCACTGGCCCATCCGATCACGCTAGTATGAACGGAACCGTTGGAGTAACCACGGAAATCCACTATTTCTTGGCCGACGAGGGATCTCCCCTCCAGTAAGTGGCCATAGCAACCCCTTTGCGCCACTTTTGCCTTTAAAAGTGGTGAACCCCTTTATGTTAATCCTCCAATACCAGGGGACAACTTTTTCCTAAGTCCTAAATATAGAAAATCCTTCACAGCTCAATGAGTTGATGTCATCTTAACTTTCTACTATCAATTCTAAGGGAAAAAAAACACCATGTACATCTTATTTTTGTTTGTTTTCAGGCTTAGTCCTATCTTTGTTCGTTGTTTTACCATGTCAGGATTATATTTTAATAAGTAATAGATTCTAAGGAGCTTCCTTTTAAGCATTATTTATCCAGTTCTTTTACTTCATAATTAACTACAGCAATGAAACAATAGATCCCGCGATGCTTTCAAAAAGCGTGTGTGTCCACTTAATGAACTTTTTGGAATAAGCAGATTCAATTAATGTTGCCACATTAAGAGTTATTTATTAACATTTAAAAAATGCGTATGTTTTATCTTCTATAAAATTTGACTATAATAAATACATATCAACTTTATAATATTGCTGTTTCTTCGCTCCAATTTCTTTACTGTTTAAGTTCCACTGTTTTATTAGTCTTTAAGCTTCAATTTCTTTGTAAATGAATGAATTATAACGTACCAAGAGGTAGTTGTAATGCTAGTAATACTATTCCTTTATCTGTGCCATAAAACATAGTAAATAAAGCGAGACACTCAACCCAATTTGATTAGATTTAAATAATGTTGATGAATGCATCTACGGGCATAGGCAAAATGCCTTTTTTTAGATTCACGAATTTTTCTATGATTATATAGCAATTCAATAAGAGCCATCTATTTTGTCAACTGTTATCGTCTTCCAAAGAGTCAAAAAGCAATATAGTATATGTTTTGTGTAGTAGGTCAACAGTAAGTGGCTATTGACGTCAAACAATACAGCCTAAATGTATTGTAAGGTATATTCATTATGGTTAACATTTGCAGCAATTATAATTTTGATCAGTCGCACCGTCCCCAAACAAAGTTAATATAAACTTTGGGACTCTTATAAATACGAGTTTTTCTTTGCCAAATATATCTGATAGGTCAAGAACTCATTCAGATTCAATACTAGCTGTAAGGATACTACTTATTCAAGTTAATGCTCTCTAAATTGTTCACATAATTGCCCTAGTTCTAAAAGTGGTTGTCAAACAAGTACAATACATGGCCATATTCAAAGATTCAATTTCTAGTTTGTGCTTATTTTTATTCTATGAAACTGTCCATTCTTTTTTGTGTAAATTAAATTAAAAAAAAGTTTTTCAATTGAAAATTAGGACCAGGATTAAAAACTAAAATAGAAACAGGAATTATTCATGAATAAGGGGGGTGAAACTTTGCTCTTTTACCTTGCTCCTCGATACCTCGCTATTATGATAGTTGTTTTTGGTCCTTTTAAAAGAGCTTTTTATCCTAATTACATACGCTTTGGGTTCCTAGCCGAGTGGATTGGTGCGCTATATTTAGGATCCTTGTCCGAAAGGGTGAGGGTTCGAATCCTAGTCTATCCAATTATTTGGTTTGGGACGGGGTTTAGTGTGGCGTGATTCAGTAAGCTCAGTCAGAGTTGACCAAGCTCCAAAATGGGTACCTGGAGAAATCTGGGGAAGGTAAACAGGAAAGGTGTGCGAAAGCCTAGGGTGGCTGGCTTTCATCCCCCTTGCACTTTCTGGCTGAAAGGCCTTGAGACGGAGATCAGCACCGCCGGGATGGACCTTAAGGATCTAGTGCAGAATCCTTTATCTAATTTACGTTACCCTTTGGGTTTCAGGAGTCACTCTTAAAAAGTTTGGGGACAAATAGTCAAACTCACTTATATATGAAATAATTTCCCGTTGTTTCAGTTTAGGGCTGCTCCTTACTTTTTTTTATTAAGTTTCTGATCATTTTTCAAATAATGCCGTTAAATCTGGTTTTCTCTTCATGAAAAATTCACTTCATCACGGGAAACTTGTTCTTGAAAAGTTGTCTCATGTAAACTACCACCCCCCCCCCCGTAAAATTCTCTCCAGACAATTATATCCTTTCTGAAAATCCCCCTTAAAATATTTTTGGACGATTCCCCTTGAAAAATTGTCCTAATAATGCTTTCATTTGAAAGACTTAATTTACTTAAAAATACTTTGTTTGGTGAAGCTTTAAGCAGGGATTCTAACCTTGAGAATGTTATAACACACCCAAAGCGAACCGTAGAAACAATTATAATACATCCAAGAAAGCTGCCTAAGACCCAAGGAACCGCCCAAGGAAACCACTGATTAGACCTAAGATGGAACCGGGGAGGAAAAAAAGCTTTAAGTTTGATGTCCTTCGTACTTTAAGATTAGATCAGATATAGCCCTTTGGTTCAGACATAGTCATCCACACTTTTATAATGTTAAACATTAAGGAATACATTTTTTTGGCATGAAAATGTGAAACAGAGGCAATGAGATTAAACACAATTTTTACAACAGAGAGAAGCGGCTACAAAAACGGTTATTGAGTTACTCTAACTTTCCCTGTCAATGGCACAAGACCTCAGTGTACTTTTGCGTTATCCCCTCAATGAAATCCGTATAATATTATGGAAACATATGACGCAGTATTAAAACATTTTTGATTTAGGAACTTCGATAGAATGATAGAAATAAATAGCGATAAGAAAAAAATGTTTTATTTTGCTCATTAGTTAGAGTATTTAATTTTTTTATGACATTATATCATCTCAGAATGCGACAGTTCTTGCTGCTTCTCTAGATTTTACTTTCTTAAATTTCAAAATTAGTTTTATTTTACGTTAAAAAGAAATAAAATGATAATCTGGATTATGAGAATTTCTGTCTATACGCCGCCCTTATGCAAAATACATCTTAGTAGAAAAAAAAAACAAAAAAACAGAACCCTTTTAGATCTATGGGTTACTTCAGAAACATTCTGCTAAATAAAATGTATATTTTGGGGAGAGAGGGTTTGGTTTCCATTAAAAGCTCCCGTCTTTGCCTAAGTAAAAGTATATGAAAACATCAGTAGTTAATTTTTTGGAGATAGTTTATAGATTCGTTGCTTGGGCTAAAGAGCAATAGAAAATTTGAGAATAATTATGATTACAAATGTTCTGGTAATTGATTCTCCTTCAAAACGAACCACAAATTTTATTGTTTAAAACATACGAATACAAAAAGTCCTATTGGAAAAAACAAACTACCATAATTAGGTTAGAGGTTTGTAACCATGACCCTTTTCATTTACAAGACAATCCTGTTCATTTATGTTTTGATGACCGTTGTTTATTTCATTCAAAAATCCACTCCGTTATATTGCATTCAGACTTTTACCTTATGCTATATTTAGTTTCTTATACTATTGAAGCGATTAATTAATTAATAACAATTTTTCAGGAACATAGGGATTCAGAAAGATCCTAGAAGAATACTGGAAAGAATGAATGAAGAACGAAATAATGCATAATAATGGATGAAGGTTTTGAATGATTGTAGTGAAATTTTATAAGTTGCACATTTTTTTAATAATGTCCTTTGCTTAGCAAAGGACTTTAAAGAAGCTGTGGCGTTTTTTTTGGCCTTTTTATTTTGTGTAAATCTCTATTTTAGTTTTGACTTATTAGGTTAAAGATGAACTTTCAAAACGGACAATCAAATTAGGTAATTTCATGGTTCAAAATAAATATATTTTTCATCTTAATAAAAGTAAATTCGTTCAATGGAATAGGTTGGTTTCATGCTTTGTAAAAGATGCCATCTATAAGGGTTTTTTTCAAATATAAATACTTTTTGGAACACATTCAGATTAGGAATCATAGGTTGAAACAGAGCAATTTAGTCCATATTTTTTGCGTTTTAATTCTTGTCACATTGTGGGAATTAAAAAGAAAATATATTTTGTATATCCCCAGTATTTAATAAAATTTACATCTGACAAAAAATTTGTTGCATTCACTAGAAATAGCCTTTTTATAAGGTAATGACGTTGGATGCCAAATTAAATGTTCGAAAATAGGTGTTCCAAAAAAAAAAAACAAAATATTTTTTTTTGTCACGTACTTAATTTCTCTTAATATTATTCCTTTAAATTAAAAATACATAGTTGTGACTTATTAGGCAAAGCAGACACAAATTTTATCGTAAATATTACTACTCCAATCGATATTTTCCGACTTACAAATATTCTCCGCCACAATTTTTCTATATTTTTGTATTAAATAAATAAATTATTTATGAAGAAAATGAACAAGCAAGGACATGCTCTTTGGATGAAATTAACTTTAGAAACTAGTTGATAACAGCAACAATTAGCTATAAATCAGCTAAAACAGTATAATGATTCGAACCTACTGTTTTTATGTTATAAAATACCAAATTGCTAAAGATAGCTTTAAAACAGCTGTGGCAAAGGATAAGTGAGGTTTTAGCTTCACAATTAAAATTTATAAATGACTCGTTTTTATTTTATAAATGATTTTTCCATTTTATTAACTCTCAGAATAACAGAGCAAAACTTCTTTTTAACGAAGCTAAGTGCAAGAACTTCAACAATTGAAAACCATCTAAGATATTAAATGCCAAAAATGTGTTGAGAAGATTATAGTTGTAACGTTGAGAATTTGAGAATAATTACGATTACAAATGTTCTGATAATTGAATCTCCTCCAAACAAACCACGAATTTTATTGTTTAAAACCGATACGAGTAACGAAAAGTCTTAATGGAAAAAAAAAAAAACTAGCATAAAAAACTTAGAGGTTTGTAACTATGACCCTTTTTATTTGCAGGACAATTCCGGTTCATTTATGTTTTGATAACCGTTGTTTATTTCATTCAAAAATCCACTTCGTTATATTCTATTCAGACTTTTACCTTATATTATATTTAGGTTTTTTTTACTTTATTGTAAAAAAAAAATGACAAATATTTTGGTTGTAAAGAAGCTTATTACTTCCACTTAAAAAACTCAGTTTTCCCCTTTTATATAATTTAATTATTTGAAAAAAAACTACGTTTTCTAAAGAGTTAAAGAGGCTGAGTTACAAGGTTGAACCTTAAAAACGTACAGGGATTAGGAGGCACAGTTGGGGGGCTGCCGCCCCCCCAAACCCTCCGCTTTCGCAGCCTTTAAATAAAAAAAAAGTTTTTTTTTTAAACTCAAAATAAGGAGCGACATTAAATCTTAAAACGAAAAGAAATTATTCCGTATATGAAAGGGGCTGTGCCCTCCTCAACGCCTCGCTCTTTACGCTAAGGTTTGACGTTCTCACAACTCTTTTTTTTAAACAATAAAAACTTTAGCGTAAAGAGCGAGGCGTTGAGGAGGGCACAGCCCCTTTCATATACGGAATAATTTCTGTTCGTCAACAAATGAAACAAATGTCTTTTCAACAAATGAAAAGACAACTTTTTTCAACTGAAAGTAAAGAGCAAGGTTTAAACTTAAAATGATCAGAAGTTTTGCCGTTACAGTCGCATTCTCAATCCTCGCTCTTTACTCTAATTAAATAAAAAAAACAAGTTTTTTTTAAACTGAAAGTAAGGAGCGACATTAAAACTTAAAAACGAACAGAAATTATTCCGTATATGAAAGGGGCTGTGCCCTCCTCAACGCCTCACTCTTCACGCTAAAGTTTGACTTTCTCACAACTCTTTTTTTAAACAATAAAAACTTTAGCGTAAAGAGCGAGGCGTTGAGGAGGGGACAACCCCTTTTTCATATACGGAATAATTTCTGTTCGTTTTTAAGTTTTAATGTCGCTCCTTACTTTCAGTTTAAAAAACTTGTTTTTTTTATTTAATTTCTGATCGTTTTTTAGTTAATGCAGCTTTTATTTTGGCTCGCCGGCATTGAATAAGTAAGCAAAATTTGCATAAAAAATTTACTTTTCTTTTGCTAAATGGCTCTCTAAATTTGGTTCTGACGTAATTTACAAATTAATTTACGTAACGAACTTCTATATTCGTATATTTTTCTTCTGGCAAAAAATACACAGTTGCAGATTTTTGCAGATATGAGCTTGAAACCTATGTTATAGGGTTTTCTGATACGCTGAATCTGACGGTGTGATTTTCATTAAATTTTTTTCACTTTTAGGGGATGTTTCCCCCCTCTTTAAAAAATCAGGTAAATTTTCTCAGGCTCGTAGCCTTTGATGAGTAATACTAAACTTAATAAAATTCATATATATTTAGAATCAGCATTATAAGCCCATTCTTTTGATACATTTATTGACATCAAAGTTCCGTTTTTAAAAGTTTCGATTACTATTAAGCCGTATCGCTTGTTTTTTTTTATTGTTTTTTTTTTATTACGTATATGATGGGGTTCTCCCCTTAGTCAATACCACGCTCTTACGTTAAAAAGTTAAAAATTTTTTAATTCACAAACCCCTGAAATCACAAAGGCCGTTTAATTAGAATAGATAGCCCCTCCTCCAGCCCCCCCCCCCCCCCCACCAGAAAAAAATTCTTCCTGAAAATGTCTGTATACTTCCCAATAACCAATACAATATGTAAGCAATGGGCAAAGTTCATAACTTGCAGCCCTTCCCCTGGGAACTGTGGGGATTAAGTCATCGTAAAAGACATATTTATTAGATTTTCGACTATGCTGGACAAAATGGCTATCTCAAAATTTTAATTGGGTGACTTTGAGAAAAAAATGAGCGTGGGAGGGGGCCTAGCTGCCCTCCCATTTTTTTGGTCACTTAAAAAGGGGACTAGAACTTTTAATTTCCATTCCAATGAGCCCTCTTACGATATTCTAGGACCACTGGGTCAATACGATTACCCCTGGGAAAAAAAAACAAATAAACACGCAACCGTGATCTTTCTTCTGGCAAAAAATGCAAAATTCCACATTTTTGTAGATAGGAGCTGAAACCTCTACAGTAGGGTTTTCTGATACGCTAAATATGATGGTGTGAATTTCATTAAGGTTCAATTACTTTTAGGGGGTCTTTCCCCGTTTTTTCGAAAAACCAGCCAAATTTTCTCAGGCGCGTAACTTTTGATGAGTAATATTAAACTTGATGAAAACTTATATATTTGAAATCAGAATTAAAATCTGATTCTTTTGATGTATCTATTGGTACCAAATTCCGTTTTTTAGAGTTTCGGTTACCATGAGCCGGGTCGCTCCTTACTTACAGTTCGTTACCACGAACTGTTTGAAAAGCAAGTTATGTAAAAATACTTCAAATTCAACAGCCCTTGTGTTCTATGACTCATTCCTAAAGGAACGAGTCATAGAACGATAACAAAAAACTGACTAGCTTAAAGAGCAAGGGTTGAGAAAGGAGCCGCTCCACTCATATTTAAAATGGCTCTTGTTTCTCTTAAGCTAAAACTTGGTTTTATAAATGGAATTTCTGATTGTTTTTCAAATTTTGACAAGAAATCCTTTCCTGCTTTCTGTGTAAAATTTGGCTCAGAAATTTCCCTGAATCTTACCATGAAAAATTATTCCCCGGAAGGGCGTTATACCACTCAAGGACCCCCTTCCCACCAAAAAATACCACTTCCCATTATAATTTTTTTCCTATTCTGCAATGAGAAATACTATATGTGAACGGTGGGCAAACTGCGTAACTTGTAGTTCCTTCTTCTTGGACTATAAGGGATCATTTCCTCCCCAAAGATAAATTATTGGACCTTTCTACTGTTTAAAACAAATTAATAATGCCAAATTTTGATATGTCATTATATGGGTAAAAAGAGGCGTGGAACAATTGCTAGCTACCCTCCAATCTTTGGTTATTCTCAAAGGTCAGTAATATTTGTGATTCACGATCAAATAAGCCCTCTTCTAATCTTCTAGGTTTGGTTTGCTACAATTGGGCATGGGGAACGAAACATATAAAACCGTATCTCTTCAAGGAAAAAAAAAGTACAAAATTCAAGATTTTAGATAGAAAATAGGAGTTAAAAACTTCTACACTTAGGCTCTCTAATCAGAAAATAATAAAATGAAAAATAAAGTCAAAACACAGGTGAGAAAACAAGGATTTTGTCAGCCAGTGGCAAAACCATGATGACGAAGAAAAACAAGCAAATATTTCTACAAGGACCTCCCTCAAGCTGTCCTCAGTGCTAAACAAAAAAGAAAGAAGAAAGAAAACAACGAAAATTTAACCTTTCGAAGTTTACCCGACAACGACAAAACAGACACTCAAAGTGTCTATGGATTTGACAGTGGAAGAAGACACAACCCATGTATTTTATAAAATAATCTCTTATTTAAAATAAAGTATTTATCGATTCAACGTTTCTTGTAATTTTTTTTCTATATGAATGAATACTAGATAGGAATGACACAAAAGGCTAAGTAGAAAACAGAGTTGAAGGTATAGAGTGAAAGGATATAAGGATAAAACAATAGCTCCAGAGGGAGCTATTTAGAGGGTTAGAATCACCCTTTCCAGTGAACATGGCCATTTAAATCCGTTTTAACAAGAGTCCCACTTGATATGAAACCAGTGATAAACAAAATTTCTTATTTGAACGAAAACCATCAAAAATTTTTAATAAATGTTTTATACAATCTCCTTCCAAAAAATATAATTTATACATAAAGGAAACAAATATATTTACAAATAAAATGTCTACTTTTATTTTTGTACATTCTACACCTTAGAAGTAGGTATTTATAAATCCTAAGTTGAAAAGACATCCATTTTTTAAAAAGGGGTTTATCTCTCACTGCCATCTTTATTTCAAAGTACTTACTCTACCACTGAATTCCAGCAAACCCTTAATTATTCAATGCAAATGAACTTTTGCCATTGGTTTCATATTAGCTTATAGAACAAAAACCAGTTTTTTGACATGATGCCTATACGTGCCACATTTCGATAGAGTCGTTTTTGGTTTAGAATTGGCATGTCATCACCTTCGTATTAGCTTAAGAAACAAAACAAGTCTTGTGACGTCAGCTCTTAAACATGCCCCTTTTCGACAAGAATTCATTTTTGTTTCTATGGGGCATGGCCGCATAAAACCTGTTTCAAACATGCCACAAAGCGGCTGATCCTGTTTTCGACCGACCCGTTTATAATGCTCGAGGTGGGATGGTCTTTTAAGGTATTTTAAGGTATTCTTTTGATAAGATCTCGAGGCACAGGAAAATATTGAAGAGAAAACAAAATACTTCAAAAATACATTTATTGTGCCACGCGTAAAGCTTGTCTCTGGTTCCACAAACTACTGATGATAATGATGACAAGGGGAACTACTAGTATCTAATAAGCCAAGAGTAAAATTAATGTCCAGTACCAAAACTAACCTAAAAGTTATTGGTTAGAAGTTGAAATCTTAATTCGTAGGATGTGGAATAAGAAGTTTGAATGAGATAATTTAAAAATACTTTATTAACAAATCTAATCCTTGTAATTTGGCTGAATCTGCCACCTTGGTGTGTCTTATTGAGTGTCAATACCCTCTTCTAGATAGGTGAAATTTCAGTACGGTGTGTCAATCCAGGAGTTATATGCCAGCTCGCTTTTATTTGGTCCGTTCACCACACAGCTTCTTTCACCAGTCTGTGTTAAATTCAGATTGTAACTCTATCAGAACAATGGTTGTTCCCTTTAACGCATCGACTATTTTAGATGGAGGGTCAAATTCATTAAAATACCAAGGATTCAAATTCTTGTTTTTTTGTATTGGCTAACCATAAAATTACACAACCATTTATATATTAAAAATTCGAAAAACCTTGCTAGTGTTTAAATTTTTACGGACGGAAAGCATTATGAAATTTAACCGATTAGTTTGGACGTGGTAACACTGACAAAATGTGGTTCTGCCCTAAGAACTTCATAGTTTTGAAAAATGTTAGAAGAACTAATCTTAGAAAGTCATAGTTTTCAGATACTGATAGAACTAGTGTGGGTCTAGGATCAAAAAATGCTTTTATTTTGATTTTCTTGCTACTTTAGAAACATACCCTGGGGCATTTTTTGGCACGGTTTTGTGGCATAGACCTATCCTTGATTACGATGAGAAGGCTAAACCAAAAATGGCCACAGAGCAGAAAGAGCCCACAATCTATAACTAATAATATACTACTTCTACTACTACTAACAACTCACCGCAGCACCAAGCCGCCTGAGGCCAACACAGCTACGCAGGCTCCTCCTCCATCCTAATCTATTCAAAGCCTCCCTTTTTACACCTGCCCATGAAGTTCCCGTTTCCTTTAAATCTTTCTTTATGACGTCCTCCCACCCCAGACGAGGACGATCTGCTTTCCGTTTAGCCCTAGACGATTGGCCGAAAAGAACAATCTTCGGCAATCTGTCATCCTTCATCCGCACAACGTGCCCTAGCCACCTCAACCTTTCTTTCATTATAGCCCTAGAGAGCGGTATTGAACCACATTTTTCGTATAGCCTATTGTTTGAAATACGGTCAGTCAGCCAGGTAACTAATAATATAATAATAATAATAATAACTAATAATATAATCGTTCATATTTGTCTAAAACATTAAAAATACTTCTACTATGTTTAAATGTGTAGACTCTATCCATACCGTCTTGGCGGACTGTCCGCTTCGACGCTTCCAGTCTTTTTATGAAGGTAAAAAAACTGTTAAAAAAAACCTTTTGTTGGAATTTGTTCGCAACATCGAAGACAATAGACCTATCAGAGTGCCATGGTGAGGCTGAACCGAAAATCAAAACTTCAGAGGAAGAACCCACAGTTGGCCACTGATACCACTCATAGTTGCCTCTGATGTTAAAAGTGTACCTATTGCGATAAAGCTCCTGGAAACTTTTTATCTATCACTTATGATAAAACATGCTAAGTAAACATATTTAATTCAATATTATGCTTCAATAAAAAACAACTTCAACTGCGCCAGCTGATTGTCCGTGGTATTCAAGAGAATCAGATGTTCCAAGAGACCAAATAACAGTTGTCGGGCCAGATAAAATTGGCTGATCAAAAGCTTCGTCATCTGTTGACAATCTTCGTGAGAAAGTTGTGATCGTGCGTGTTTCATCCTCGGTAGCCTCAACAAGAACCCAATCAGAGGTACCTCCGAGTTCTGTGTCGAGTGAAGGGGCACCGTTTTCTGCTGAATAGTAATCCTAAAATGAAATAATAATATCTCAAAGCAAAAAGTATTTTTCCGTGTATTGTTTTTCATGGAATTAATATTTCATAAGTTAAAATCTGAGAGGGTGATTGATAATTTCGGTGTTTGGAAAGCCCAAAGAGGGATGTAGATAACATGAGACGGAACATGATGGGTACCTATAAAATCATTGCTTCTACAAAATGTTTTGCTAGATGAACAGCTATAGAAAAATGGCATAAGTGAACAGTATTGATGGATGTAAGCTTGGAATAGCACATTTTGCTGATGTAGCAGCTCGACCCCTCCTACCTGCTAAGAACTGAAAATCCAAATTTGTAAGAATAAAAAATTACATTAACTACAAACATATCTATTGTTACTACAACCGAAATGAAATGCCCTCCGCCACCCAAAGAAAAGAAAAAAAGTCACAGAGGAACCATTTCTTGGAGTGAAACAAAAAACTGTCAGAGCTTAAATCTAATTTATTGAAATCAGTGAATAAGATCCTCTCCTTTGCAGACCATGGAGCCTTTGTGAGGATTAGTGATTTTATTTATTGGATAATTTTTGCTATTGGTCTGCCCATCAATTAATCTATATATCTAATTTAGTGAGCTTCCTGAGCTACCAGAATTACTAAGTTGCTACACCGACTTAAATTCCTTTGAATCCTGAAATTAGCAATCATTACTCTGATTTTAGATTCCAAACAGCTCCAATGAGGCACCAAAGACCCGATTTTAGTGAAAACCTTGTTTTTCCACTTTACAGCTTATGTGTTACAGTTTACATTTTTGTTATCACGACTATACCTTCTGATTTTTGTTGAACAGCCCGTAATTGTATTCCTGCTGGAGCTCGGTTCTTCTCTCATAATGGCGGTTCAATACTGGTTCTTTCGTTGCGTAGATTACCTTGCGAAATTTGTATGTTTAGGTCCAACAAGGCTTTCATGCCTAAACTTATCCAGCCATTTTCTTGCCTAAGCATGGAAGTCCCGCTCGTCATACACCTGAATACCACTCAAGCACAGATGATAAATATAGTCACAAAAAAAGGATTCAGTTGGATAAAATTAGAAGTTGTACATGCATAGTTCTACATTCAACTAAATCCGTGATTCTCAAAGTCAGGCATGGCAACGTTTTGATAGGTCATGGGCAGGACGTGGACCTTTTGGCTGACTATACTTTAGAGCCCTAACTTGTGAAAAAAAAATTTCTCATGTGAAGGGCATTACATTCATATATATTTAAAGAGCAAAAAAGGTATATGATAGTATTGCCATGATATCATATTTTGTATCTAACGTGTTGTATTCAGAAAATAGGTTTCATTAGTATGAAACACACCTAGAGAACGAACGGAAGAACGATACCAAGTTAATGGCCTTTTAAGCTTATTTCAGGTGGATACACGTAAAATTTTGAATAATAAAGCTTAAATATCACGAGGGGGGCATCAGAATTTTAGAAATGCAATATGTAACCTGCATAATAGGGCTATTTATGCAATATGAGACCACAATACGATGTTTTCTTCTCCCACAATTCTTCCACAATATGATGCACAGGATCACATTGCACCGGGACTGATTACACCATTTGCACACTGCTGATTACATCATATTCTCACGCCCAACAAAACACAGATGTTCAGCAATTGCTAATAGAAACAAGCAGAAAAGTGGGTTGTCATTTCAAGATTCTTTTGACGATATCGGGATTATTACAAATTTGTATGGGTCTAGGAATTTACACCTCGGAAAATATCCCCCCTGCATAAAATACCCCTCCGAGGGATATACCCCCCTTCCCCGAAGCTGGTTGGTTTCCAATCACTTTTAACTTATAAAAAAAGACTAGAATTCTCAATTTCTGATCAAATGAGCATTCTCCGAAGTTTCCACAACCATGAGGCGGAGGTGGGGATGAGGAAGGGGCAGTCCCCCTCCTATAAAGAATAAATTCTACTCATTTTGGGGCTTAATGTTGCTCTTTACTTTAAAATAACAGCGTAGAGCCGAAATATTCCTAGGAATCAAGAGGGATTAAACTTCAATTTCATTTTTAGATGTGTTGTTAAAGTTTTTTTTTCCACCCCTTTCCCTTAAAAAAATAACGCCCCAAACCTGAATGCCTTGGGGATTATAATCAGTCTCTACCTCCACTTTCCCCTTGTTTCTTTCTTGGAACTAATTCTGTGTTTTGTCTGAAGACTCAGTGAGAGTTGGGATGTTTTGGCATTAAATGCACCTTTTGAGGAGTCTCCCTCACTTCCTAACTAGCCAAAATATTATTAAGGTCTAAACAAGTTGCACTGTCTTTGGTAACTTCACTATTATTTTACAATTTGAAACATTTACATATAAGGATTTTAAACCTCTACAATGGGTTTCTATGATTGCTTTGTAATTAGAGAGGGCGGTAGATGCATCAAAGGGTGCATTTTAATACCAAAACATCCTAAATCACATTGAGCCTACAGATAAATATAGAATTAGTTCTAAGGAAGAGATGAGGGAAGGATGGAGGTAGAAACTGTTATGTATTCCCCAGGGCCGTATCCAGAACTTTAGTTGGGGGGGGTACAAAAATCTTTATAAAACACATAAAAAAATTTGAAATTGATATTTAATCCCTCTTGATTTCTGGAAAAATTTCTGATCTACGATGTTATTATCGAATTAGAGTAAAACGGAAGCTAAATGAGCAGAATTTATCCCGTATATGAAGAGAACTGCCATCTCCTTATCCCCACCTCTATCTCATGGTCATAGGAACGGGATGTGCTCATTTGATCAGAAATTATGAGGTCTATTCCTTTTTTTATAAGTTACAAGTGATTGGAAACCAACCAGCCACGGGAGGGGGGGTATTTTCCGAGTGGGGATATTTCCCTTGGTCGGGGTATATTTCTGCGGGTTAACGCCGGTATCCCAATTTATAGACCCAGGATAAGGGTATGCTTCTTAGGTCCTACTATTCTAATTTCAAGACACAGAAAAAAATGTATGATTTTGATATTTATTTATACTACTTTTAAAGACCATCGTAATCTGGATATGATGTTGAGGTTATACTTGTTTTAAGGTTCAAAGAACCTTAAAACAATTTGCTTCCAATTCTTTATTTTGTTTAGTGAAGTCATATTAACACAATATTTTTGCTGATTTTTGAATTAGTGAGACAACAGCCTATTATGGCGCAGAATAGAAAATGAAAGTTAAACCATTCTGAGGATTGTAAAAAACGATCTTTGCTATGGAATAGGATTGTTAATTCAACTTATTCGTTATATAGGACAGCGGATATGAGGGTGTTTATCTGAACCATTTTTTTCTGATGAAAAAATAATAACTGTATTACATTCAGGGGCGGACCCAGAAAATTTTTTTAGGGGGGGGGGTCAATATAGGTTGATCTGATAAAATTTCGTTAGGAGCAAGTTTTTTAACGCAAACTTGCGTTAATTAAGTAAATTACACTACTTTAGACTATGTTAGGGGGGTGCGCCCCCCTCGCCCCTCCCCTGGATCTGCCACTGATTACATTCCCTTTTAATACTGTTATAATTTTCATATTGATGCTTTTCAAAGAAACTTTAGCCTTAGATTTTGTTTATTTATCTATAAGGCTGACAATAGGGTGATTGAGAAACAAGACTTGCTTTTGCTTACATCTAGGTATCCTGCTCCATCAAGAACTCCGAAAACAGCAAGGTCAGCATTGACCATGTTCCCATTTGGTCCAATTCCAAATCCAGCATATCCTGTAGTTGCAGCCTAAAATGAAATTTGTAAAGATGAAGTTCATAATAAAAAGTGGCAGTCAAGAAGGTGAACAGAGTTTGGACAGGGAAAAGGATGCTATGGAGAGCGAATTTATTTTTTCTTTTTAACTATATCTTGTGTAGTTGTAAGAAGTTTTGATAGAAAAATACAACTGTTAGAAAGAGAAATTGTATTTTGATGTAATTGCGTAACATTTAAACGTATAAAATGGGAAACAAATCTGTTATCTGGTTAGGAACCTTAAATGTCTTTGAATCTGAGTTTTCTTCGAATCTCTTTGTTTCTTGAAAAAAATTGGGGAAATAGTGATGTTGGTGCGCCTGTCCCTACACACGGTAATGTTTATTTGCGCTTTAAATTCTCTCGTAGAGACTAGCCTAGTTTCAAAAGCACTTGAAATTTATTAGTTTTTCGAGAGAAAACATTTTGGCTTGCTATTAATATTTTGCGTGAGTCATCACGTCGGTTAGCTGAATCCTTTCCGATTACTACTTGTTTTATTAAACAAAAGACAAGTTTTTTCAACTGAAAGTAAGGGGCAACATTGAAACTTATAACGAAAGATATATATATATATATATATATATATATATATATATATATATATAGATATATATATATATATATATATATATATATATATATATTATATATATATATATATATATATATATATATATATATATATATAGATATATATATATATATATAATATATATATATATATATATATATATATATTATATATATATATATATATATATATATATTTTATATATATATATATATATATATATATATATATATATATATATATATATATATATATATATATATATATATTTTATATATATATATATATATATATATATATATATATATATATATATATATATATATATATATATATATTATATATATATATATATATATATATATATATATATATATATATATAAAATATATATATATATATATATATATATATATATATATATATATATATATATATATATATATATATATATAATATATATATATATATATATATATATATATATATATATATATATATATATATATATATTATATATATATATATATATATATATATATATATATATATATATATATATATATATATATATATATATATATATATATATATATATATATATATATATATATATATATATATATATATATATATATATATATATATATATAATGGTTGAAACGGATTTTCTCTAAAATCCATTTCAACCATTTAATTCTGGCTCGACTTTATAACGCAGTATCCCTTCTCCATTTCCTGTATCTAAGCCCATTTTGGAGAATTTTTCCCGAGCCAGAGAAAAGAAAGCTCAGATCCGCGTTTTTTCAGTATGCGAAGTTCTTGTTGCGGCTCCCGCCGTGGACCAGAAATTCGTACCTTGAAAAAAAAATTTAAAATTGCGGAACCGACGGCAGCTATAATTGAACAAATTAAACGGTACAACGAGAAAGTTTCTTCCCACCCTTGGTACCGTTTGCTGCGGCAGTGAATCGCTGTCCATTTAATTTTGTTCGCCCTAGTGCCTCGTCTTTTCCTTTCTTTTCTAAAAAGCAAAATATGTTACGTACCTGCAGTGCAGTGTATAATTGATTTTTTGTTTCTCGTCGATGTGTTTTTTCTTGTGTGTTTTTTCTTTTTTAGTGATACTCCGTCTTTTGTACCTTTTTTTGACGGGTGATAACTAAATAATAATAACTAAATATATATATATATATATATATATATATATATATATATATATATATATATATATATATATATATATATATATATATACATATATATATATATATATATATATATATATATATATATATATATATATATATATATATATATATTATATATATATATATATATATATATATATATATATATATATATATATATATATATATATATATATATATATATATATATATATATATATACATATATATATATATATATATATATATATATATATATATATATATATATATATATATATATATATATATATATATATATATATATATATATATATATATATATATATATATATATATATATATATATATATATATAACGAGAACTTCGCATACTGAAAAAACGCGGATCTGAGCTTTCTTTTCTCTGGCTCGGGAAAAATTCTCCAAAATAGGCTTAGATACAGGAAATGGAGAAGGGATACTGCGTTATAAAGTCGAGCCAGAATTAAATGGTTGAAACGGATTTTAGAGAAAACTACTCTACTGTAAGCAAAAGCCAGGCGTTAACGGAGCGGATCAATAAGAAGGGAATGAGTAGTTTTGAGATCCTTTCCAATTGGTAAACCAAGGTAAATAATTTTCGGGACAGGGGCTACTGACAGTTCTTTCAGCCTCACAGACGAGACCTCTTCTTGGCGCCAGTTGAACAAAAGAATCTCCGACTTCTGCGGGTTTAATTCAAGGCCAATGTGACTGTACTTAGATTGTAGTGTGGAGAAGGCGGTGTCTGTACGTGCGACTGTGCGGCTAGAGTTCAGAATGTCATCGGCGTAGGCTATCATTGTAACGTCAATGCCACGAGCTATGCATGTTGTCTCCATAGTAGACTGTGGCTCAATAATACAGTTATTAAAGGCAAAAGGAGATGTGACTGATTCTTGTCGAGCATCATTTTTTACTGGGACTACAGGATTCTCTCGGTAGGACAGCATCACGTCTGGTGTATATTTAGTGAGGGCTCGACCATGGCCAGGAAATAGGAGTTCAACCTGTAGGTGGTCGTACATGTTTTTAATGGCTAATAGGATGTCCTTCTGTACATCTCTCTTTCCCATATCCAGAGTATATATATATATATATATATATATATATATATATATATATATATATATATATATATATATATATATAATATATATATATATATATATATATATATATATAGATATATATATATATATATATATATATATATATATATATATATATATATATATATATATATATATACATATATACATATATATATATATATATATATATATATATATATATATATATATATATATATATTATATATATATATATATATATATATATATATATATATATATATATATATATATATATATATATATATATATATACATATATATATATATATATATATATATATATATATATATATATATATATATATATATCTATATATATATATATATATATATATATATATATATATATATAATATATATATATATACATATATATATATATATATATATATATATATATATATATATATATATATATATTATATATATATATATATATATATATATATATATATATATATATATATATATATATATATATATATATATATATATATATATATATATATATATATATATATCCATTAGATAATTAGTTATACAGTAAAGAAGTTATTATCCATAAGATAACAACTTCTTTATTGTCAATTTGCCAAATATTTAAGAGTATATACACAAATGAACCATCAAATACCATTTTACAATGAAAGGCAGGAAATGCCTTTCAAGCCTTTCAAAGAAAAAAAACATCAATGATGGCAGCTAAAACTTGAGCAGTTCTCTGTTTTCTCTGGCTTCTTTAAATGTATTCTAATAACATGAATAATGATAAAACCGAAGGAAACTAAATTACTTACCGTTACACTGACAGTAATAACATCGTTCTCAATTGTCCATTCAAACTCATACTGATCATTAACAACAACCCTCTGCTCTTTTCTAATAGCAGCACCGAAGACGGTGCAGAACAGAGCGGCACTTAGTAGACACACTTTAATCCTGTAAGAAAAGAAATGCAAGATTGTTCCCAAAAACGAAAGGGTGCAAATGCATTTTTCCGAGAATTAGTTAGAAAGTGGGGAGTCCTCCGACAGATGTTTGTCAAATAGTCTCACGTAATTTCTCGGACCACACAATCTTTCCATTTACAAATAAACTGAAATGATAGTACAGAACAGGGCTTAATATTTTAAATAAGAGAGTTGAAATATTCAGACTTATATTATTATTCGTGAAAAAAGCTTTTGTTGTTATTTTTTACTGTTTTATTTTTAATTTTCTACCTGTTTTTTTTTTTCATAGAGAGAAAAAAACCATGTCTCTTAAATTTAAAGGTCTCTTAAATGTCTCTATAAAGTCTCTTAAATTTAAAACATACTACATAAGACAGCATTTCGAACTGAAAGATCTGGACTTATTTTAAGCCGTGCTTATATATTTAATACACACAAAATAAAAACAACACAAATAAAATAGAATAATGATATATAAAAATAAAAAAGGAATAGAAGTGAAAAAGAAGAATAGACAAAAAGAAGAAAGGAATAACGTTAAGTATACCAAAGGACCCGGGCACTGTGAAACCATAACATCATAAAATAGTTAAATAAGATAATCATCATAAAATAAGATCATAAAATAATCATAAAATATCGTAAAATAAGATAATACCCTAATGGAATGCAAACGATATATTCTATTATTGTTTTTAAACTGAAGATTTATTAGTTATTAAATTTATGCTAAAAAAGGATTTGTTATTAAGAGATCTTATCTACAACTATTTCTATAATATTATAATAGTAACCTTATAATATTATAAAATATTTGATATAAGTGTTAAAGGATTATATGCCCATTTTGGAATTAAAAAACACTCCTTTAAACAACGGTATCATTTCATGAAAGAGGAGGCCAAAATTTATTTTGCAATATCAGAAGGGGGCGGTAAATTTTTCGTTTTTTTAATAAAAGAGCCCAAAATAGGCGTGTTTTAAAATCTAGAGGGGCTTGCTAGGGAGCGCAGAAAATAGAGAGATATTTTCTTTTCCCATTTATGCATTTTCTCGGATATTTTGGATATATGAATACTTGCAATGCTTGGAACACGAATTTGGATGTTCGGAAATACAATCGTTTTTTAATGCAACACGTTTCTTGGGATCAGCAGCAGTGCTGATGCCTTTTATCGGTTGATGATTCTTATTGTGTCTAATTCGTTTTATGCTCCTTGTTTTAAGTTTTATGTTTTAAGTTCCTCAACAAAAAATCATAACGGACAAGGGATCTTTACAAAACTACACAATCAAATCCAGCTTATCAGGGAACGTTTATCGTATAGGTTTCAAGCCCCTATATACGAAAATGCGAAATTTTGATTTTTTTTTTCGAACTATTTTACGTTTTACAATTTATTTTACTTGTTTATGTTTTTTTGCATCCGTGATCTCTCTTCTGGCAAAAAATAATAAAATCCACATTTTTGAATATAGGAGGTTGAAAGAAACCTCTACAATAAGATTCTCTGATATGCTGAATCTGTTGGTATGATTTTCATAAAGGTTCTTCGACTTTTAAAGCGTGTTTCTCCCTTTTTTGACAATAAGGCAAATTTTCTCAGGCTCGTAACCTTTTGATGGGTAACACTAAACTTAATGAAGCTTTTATATTGGAATCAGCATATTAAGATTTTTTTATATTTATTTGTATCAAAATGCCGTTTTAAAAGTTTCGGTTAACATTGAGCTGCGTCACTCTTTACTTACAGTTTGTTACTACGAACTATGTGATAGTATCCAAATAATTCCTCGCTCCCCTACCCGAAGAAAATACCTTACACACTGTGTGGCCTTTCCCACTTGAACCACTCCTGTCACTCTAGGCCACAGTATATAAATATTAGACAGTATTATCGTCCCCTATCTCACCCATTATAAAAACCCAGATCGAGGTGCGAGTCCTCCGGAGAACGTAAAAACATAAGCGACATTAGATCTTTTCATGGGTAGACAAGTCAGAATTCTCTTGAACGCGAAACTTGGCTTCAACGTTGGAACACTAATTTAAAAAAAAAAAAAAACTAATTTTAAATTAATTTATTCCAATACATATATGAAAATCGGTAATTAGTAGTGCAATGTTATTATTCGATGTTTTTAGGGATTACAAGTAGGTTTCGAAGTCTCAAGTTGGTTTCAAAGGCATTTTGAGAAAGTTTCTGCCAAAATACGTGTTCCATGGTAATTGGACCGCTGATGGCAGATCAAATGAGAGGAGCTGTTTGTACGCGCTAATGAAAGAGTATGCGAGAGGAGCTGTTTGTTCGCACCGAGAATGAAGAGCCAGAAATCATCTGCGGTAAATTTACTGCTAATTATCTTTATACAGTGCTCTAGGCTGACGCAAAAATTCATAAAACCAGCATAATCATCCTCTAAGATCATCAAAACTAATTAAAACATTAAAAACATTAAATGGAGATGTAGATGCAAACTCTGATAAAGTGTGGAAGACTTTTTAGGCAGTGGTGTTAATTTGGAGGGGGAAGCTGGGTCTAATGGCTCCTATGTCCCCCTGGATTACAAAAGTTTTTAGGGGTAATTTTATTGAAAGATACCTTTTTTAGTATTTTCAGTAGAAAATTATAAAATAACAATTTCAACCCCCCCCCCATCAAGATTCAAAAACGCATATTGCCGTACTACTACTACTAACAACTCACCGCAGCACCAAGCCGCCTGATGCCAACACAGCTACGCACGCTCCTCCACCCCAATCTATTCAAAGCCTCCCTTTTTACACCCGCCCACGAAGTTCCCATTTTCTTTAAATCTTTCTTTATGACGTCCTCCCACCCTAGACGGGGACGACCTGCTTTTCGTTTAGCCGTAGATGGTTGGCCGAAAAGAACAATCTTCGGCAATCTGTTATCCTTCATCCGCACAACGTGCCCTAACCACCTCAACCTTTCTTTCATTATAGCCCTAGAGAGCGGTATTGAACCACATTTTTCGTATAGCCTATTGTTTGAAATACGGTCAGTCAGCCGGGTACCCAGAACAATCCTTAAGCAATTTCTCTAGAAAACATCTAGCAAATCTTCATCCGCTTTTCGGTGCGTCCATGCTTCAGAGCCATATTTGACCACTGTCATCACTGTAGCTTCTAATATTCTAATCTTGGTTTGCAGACTTATCTTCCTATTCTTCCAGACTTTTTTTAACTGTGAAAAAACACTCTGAGCCTTGGCTATTCTATTTTTAACATCTTCACTGCTCCCACCATCTCTACTAATAATACTACCAAGGTAAGTGAAGCTGCCCCCCTGATCAATCTTTTCATTACCCAACGTCACCTTTTCATCTTCACTTATTCCTAGCCTTAGTGACTTAGTCTTCCTAACATTAATTTTCAAACCTATTCTAGCACCCTGAACTCGCAAAACCTCTAAAACTTCATTGATTTTGCTCACACTTTCATCTAGGATGCTTAAATCATCAGCATAATCCAAGTCCAGGAGACTTTTTCCTCCCCATTTGATTCCGTGGTCTCCCATTGCCTTTCATGTGCTCCTTAAAACAAAGTCCATCAAAATAATCCATATAAAAGGGGATAGAACACAACCCTGCTTAACTCCTGATTTAATACAAAACCAGCTGCTAACCTCATTTCCTACCTTGACAGCAGCAGTATTATTCTCGTACATAGCACTAATCACTTTAATATATTTGTCTGGTATACCATACAAGAATAAAACCTTTACTAAAGCTCTTCTATCAACAGAATCGAACGCTTGCTCATAATCTTTAAAACTGAGGACCAAAGGTGTTTGAAAACTTAGGCACTTCTCAATTATTAGCCTAAGAGTGAAAATTTGGTCGACACATCCTCTACCTTTTCTAAAACCGCACTGCTCTTCTCTTAAAACTTTGTCTACGGCATCTCTCAGTCTAAAAAGTATCATATTACTAAGTAATTTGCTACCTACAGAGACCAGACTAATGCCTCGATAATTACCACACTCACTTTTATCACCTTTCTTATAAAGTGGCTTAATTAAGGTTTTCCTAAAATCGTTAGGTACTTCCCCTTTTTCAAAAATCATATTCATAATATTCAATAACTTATTTCTAACCTCAGAGCCACCATATTTAAGAAACTCATTTACCACCCTATCAGCACCTGGAGCCTTATTATTCTTTACTCCTTTTAGTACTGTTGCTAATTCCTCCTCACAAAACAAATCTTCCTTCACATCCAAGGTATCACAAACTTTTTCCTGCAACTTTATCTCGGTTAAGCAAGTTCTTAAAATGTTCTGCCCATTTCTCTTTAGTTTTTTCCTTATCGCTAATTGCGACCCTATTCCTATCTTTAACTGGGACAAGTCCGGATTGACTACTCCCTCTCAATTTGTCAACGTGCCAGTACAATATTTTACTATTATGCCGTCTAGCTGCATCTTCCAGATCCTTGGCAATTTTATCCATGGCCTCCACTTCACACCTCCTTAGTTCATATTTTAATACTCTCTCCACTTTCTTTACATTTCTTTTGTTTTCATACGATCTGTCACTCAGATAATTCTTGTACAAGTCCTTTCTCCTTTCTATTAAACATAAAGCTTTTTCACTAATGTTCTTAGCTGCAGTTCTAGCTTTCTTCCCTAATACACCTTCAGCAACTTCACAAATTATTTTTTTAAAATTATTCCAACCATCTTCCAAATTATCAAATTTTAAACTCTCGAGTTTAGTATTCAACTGTTCCTGGAAAGTTTCTCTCAAATTCTCATCCTGGAGTCTACCAACATCATAACGTCCCGGGAGGTAGTTACCCTTCCGATATTTCAGCTTTAAATTAACCCTTGACACTACTAGATGGTGATCTTTACTTTTAACATCAATAACAGCACTCCTATATACCCTAGTAACTTGTATTGATCCTGCCAGTCTTCGGTTTACTATAACATAATCAATAAGGTTTGCTGTCTTACCATCACGTGAATACCATGTTAACTTATGAGCCATTTTATGACCAAACACCGTATTGGTTATAACTAGGTTGTTATACCTACAAAACTGCAAAAGTCTGCATCCATTACTGTTTTCTTTTCCTACACCAAATTTACCTAGGCTGGAATACCATCTATCCCTATTTCTACCAACCTGGGTGTTAAAATCTCCCAGTAATAACATCATATTTCTACCTGGGACCTTGTCTATTTGCTCCTGTAACTGTAAGTAAAATTCATCTGAGTCACTAGTATCTCCGTCAGTCGGTTCTACAGGGATGTATACTACTATAACTGATACCCTGAACTTTCTAGTCATAAAATGAGCAATTAGTATTCTATTATTAATACCTTCCTAGCCTAAACAAGACTTAGCAGCTTCCTTATTCATCATGAGCCCTACTCCCTGTCTATGTACCCCATCCTTCCTGTCTGAGTAAACAAATTCTATATCCCCTAATTTCATGCTTCCTACCCCTGGGATATGAGTGTCTGAAACTCCTAATAAATCCAGTTCGAATCGTCTGAATTCGTCAGTCAAAATGTCGATACGATAGTCATTTTTTAATGTCGTAGCATTCCAAGTTCCAATTTTCATGTTCTTTAAATCATTGAAATTATTTTCGCCTCAGGAAAAGCAATGATCCCGGATACCAGTGCAGGACGGGGATCACATATCTTCTCAAGTCTACACCGAAGAGCTTAAGCCGGCTTAGAACCGGACAGCAAGAAGTCCCTGGGACCTCCATGAATGGAGGCTTTGTGATATCCTGGGCCCATCTTGGTCACAACATGGTTTTCAGCACTTGGCGATGCTCTTCTATCAACAAGAGTCGAAATCCTGCATAGACAATCTCAAGCCTATTACCTCCGACTCATTATATATTCATGCCTACAAATATTATGCTACTACGGGGAGGCAACCCATAATAGATAAATTAGCTAGGAAGAGGTTTTTCAGCCCAAAGACGCCTATCAAAACATGCCAAGCCCAGAAGAATTGTCCATTAGTCAGAATCCCGTGTGAATGCTGTGTCGTTTACTAGGCTATAATTTCCTCGAGGGGCGCCACTCCTCAAGTGGGAATAGAGTTGACCGCAAGGTCCCCAGTCTTGCAGGTACCCCGGAAAGATCGAGGCAGCCCTTTGCAGAGGCTGTTGTCCATAGATCTGGATCTTACGCCCTGCCACAGTCGTCCTCCTATAGTTGTCCTCCTATTGCCCTCCTCCCTCCTAAATTTTCGCGAATTGAAGCCACTACTTCTAGAAACATTTTACTTATTTGTTTTCAAAATTTATAAATTTCTCATTCAGAAACCCTATTTTGTTGCTGCTATGTGGACTTTCCATGACGTAACATAATCTTGCGTAAGGAAAAGCTACAGTCTGTTTAGGGCTGATTTAGCGTGGAGCTACAGTCTATTTAGCGCTACCCGCACCACGGACAAAATTACGTAGCGTATTTTTCATAGGGCAAGATTACATATTGCCAATGAATGAAATATTACCAAAGATTGTTCTTGTCAGCCAACCATCTAGGACTAAACGAAAAGAAGGTCACCCAGAACGGAATAGGAGGTCGTAGGGAAAGATTTAAGGGAAACAGGGACTTCTTGGGAGGACGAATTGAGGGGGGATTGGAATGGACTTACATGGAGGAGGAATGGGAGTAGCTGTGCTCCGTTCATTGCAGAGCCACCTCAGGCGGGTAGGTACTGCAGTGAGTTGTTAAGTCTAATTAAGTAGTAGTAGTAGTAGATTACATAACGTAATGTGAAACCTTCAGATGTGCCAGCGTGAAAGGTTTTACGGCGTGGTGTGAAAAAAACATTAGTTAGGATATTATGAACCGGGAAGGTTACTGCCCTATACTTTTGCGTTAACAATTGTTCTTTCATTCCGATGACTTATTTTTGTGATTTCGATTGCCGCTTTTTTTTAGCCAATCACATTATTCCTTTTGTGTATATAAGGAATAAAGGCCAAGTAATCCACCCTTTTTCTTCTTCTTATTTTTACCAGTTATTTTGGGTATAGAGTATGTTCCAGCTTTGACAAAAAGTAAATAATATTTAATGAAAGTTTAAGTTTTCGTACCATGTGAAAGCGATTTAACTGCTGGAATGTTCAAAAATTAACTTAACAGTAAATTTTTTATTATTTTTTTTTTACGGTTAACTAGCATCTTTAGTGTAGACTATAGACTTCTGCATAATCATTATCAAATTGGAAAAAAAGCAGCAAATGACCAAATTTAGGAGATTTAATGAGTTTTAAAGCATTAACACTCATATTTTTGGCATATTACCCATTGCTCATTGAAGTTACTCGTATTTCAATAATTGTTTAATGTGTAGACATATTATGGCATTAATTAATAAACCGTCCCATTTGCCAATCTGATCCTGCAGAGAAAAAATATCTAGAGATTTTGGCGTATCTGTTCTGTGTTAAAGTTAAGCAGTATTGAGGAAGTTTGATTAAAATGTGTGTTTTTATTCATTTGTTCGTTTTTTTCTTCCTTTCTCATTGCGTTGTTTTTTCTGTGTTTTTATTAATGATTTAAATTTGTTTCCTCTTTTTTTTCTTTTTTTTTTATCGTTGATAAAGGCTACCGGATGTAAATTTGAAATATTCGGAATTTCTTATTAATCAAAGTTTTTCTGTTGTATTTGTTTTTAGTAAGTTTTGTTCACTCCTTGATTTATGTTAAACCCGTTTTTCTGTCTTAAACTTTCTTAAATTCTCGTAAATAAACCGTTTGTTTGTACTAAATTAGAAAAAAATACATATTAAGTTGAAAATTTACACAGAGACCGTATTCTGTATTCACTGGTTGTAGACCCCGACACCACGCACTTTTATTTTCGGTGGCAAGAAGCTGGTTTTTAGGGAAAACGGTGGTGTGCCACTGGCTGACGCCGTTTTTTCTTACTATGAAGAAGTTTCAGATCTGTTTAAAACATCCCATGTGACGTATCGTTCAAATCCGAATAAACACACGAGTCTGTTAAAGGCCTTTAGACCTACGAGGTCACGTAATATATCATGACACATGTAAATTCGAGAAAAACGTGACACAAGCAACAACACTCAAAAATATGCATTAGCACAAGTTTTTTCTTAATCAGACTTCTTAAATCTCTTACAACTCAAGACTTCTTAATCTCTTACAACTCAATAGACGGTAGCATTCACTTCGCTCCGTGTCTGTTTTCGACACCTGTCGCTGTATTAAGTTAAACCCATAGTTAATTTCGAAGACCACGCGGCCTTTCCATAACGGCAAATTCAAATAGGGATAAATCCTTTTAATGACAGTGATAATTGATTGATGATCACTGCATATGTGACCGAAATATCAAGTATTTTTTGATGAAGTATCGCTGTCTATTAAAAGGATTTATCCCAATTTGAACTTGTATTTATCAATTGAACCCAGTAATCACAGTATCATACCTTTCAACGCAGTGTGCGTCATAATAGTGAAACAGCTTTTGTTTTTCGTATGCCACAGAACACAGGACTCGTTTGTTTGGAGGAAGAGAAAGAAAAACAACAAACAACAACGTCTTGCAAATACCTTACAGCATTTTAATTAGACAAAGTTTGGAGGGCTTGACTAGGACAAAATTTGAATTGTTGTGGCTATGTTTGGCTCTATTTTTGGATCATAGATCCAATCAGTTCAAATCTTTTGTTAATACATGACATTTTGAGGTTGTTTCATGAAAAAAAAATTACGAAAAAGTATACTTTGTAATCCTATATTTCCAAATGTTTAGCCACTTCACGGCCTACCGAGTCACTTGAAAGACGGAAACTGGTAATCCTTAATCACAATATTAAAAATAGAAAATTAAAACTTAGCAATGAAATACATTGAAAACGAGAGCACAGGAATTAAGGGAATGATTAAGGGATTGATTAAGGGAATGACAAATAACAGCTCATGACTTTAGACAGATCTTAAAAGTAAATAATCTTAATATATGTGTAAAAGCAAAATAAGATTTATAAGGAAGGAAATTTTTATTGCTCTGAGGCACTTCAAACATATGATCAAACTATTCAGCAAGAAATCAAATGACTGCTTTAAGTGAGAGAATAATCTTTAAAGAAAATATTCTGAAATTTGTGCACTGCCTACTCTGTCTGTTAGCTCTTATTTTTATAATCTTTAATTTTATATAAGCTAATATATTGGTAATTTTTAAAAGCTATTATAAAAAAGTATAAAGTAAAAAGCATAAGATAAACTTACATGATTTCTGGTAGTATCGTTTGAGATTAATTGAATACTACAAAAAGACTTATTCGAATGATTTTATAGCAGTAATATATTTGGAATTTAGACCTAAATCGATAACATATTAAATTAAACATTGTTGTCTAAGCTTCAATATTTGATTTAGAATATTATATAATTTACTGTTGATAAAATATTTACATTAGCTGACTCTAAATGGCTTATCTCGGTAACAAATATAGAAGATTCACCGGTAAACACTCATCTTCCTAGTAGACTATACGGTAATCAATATTTTCAGAATTCTGTCTTTGCTCCAACATAAGACCTGCCTACTGTGATATCTTTTCCCTCAATGAGTCACGAACCTTAAGGTAAATAGACAAAGAAGTTTTTCCTGGTCAGATAAGAAACTGGCACGGATATTGATTATTATTACTATTTCTTGTGAGTTTTTTATCCTGCCATCAATTAAAAAAAAAACTTTCAAATCACAGTCTTTCAAATCACACTAGGAAAATCTTCTTCGCTTTCCCCCGCGTAAAACATCCCTGGAAAACGTCTCTTAAGAACATTGTGCCATACAGAAAATTCTTCCCGTGGAAAAGTCCCTTCCCCTTAGAAAATTCCCCTCCTCTCCAAAAAACTTCAGTATAATTTCCAGTAGCAAATAGCGTACGTGAATAATGGGCTAATGAACAACAATTGGCCGATGAACAACTTGCAGCCCTTTCCTTAAAGACTATGGAGGCTAATTTTATCTCTCAACGAATATTTTATGCTTCTCTTAATTTTTTTGAATCTAATAGGAATCACAATATTTTTATCAGATGTCTGTGGGAAAAACTGAGGGGCTAGTAACTGACCGTCGCAGGTGTCTCTTCCTTCGTGCCTCCGGCTTTGCCTCCGTGCCTCCGGCACACCTGAAACAGCGTGTTCCTGGAAGCGAAGGAACACAGTTTTATCTTTGGCTTATGGAAAGCGTGCGGCGCGTTTTTTACGACGGAAAACTTTCTCCTCTTGAGAGATTATCTTTACTTGGTCGTGTTGTTTACTGCATTCGACATTGGAGTTCCTGGGTCCTAAAAAGTGGACATTATGCTTTGAACGAGAATTTTATTACCACAAACATCTACCATTGCCTAGAGATAAATATGCATTCCCTAGTGCTTCTCATTCGTCGATTCAAACGGCTTGGGCTCGAACGTCTTTTCAAACTCTCCGACATGAATAGCCAACCGTGTGAAGATTTTTTTAGGAAGATGCGGTCTCAAACCAGCACTTACAGTACTGTAATAAACTTTTTGTTCCTCCAACTTCTACATCGAAATCGTCGATATGAAAGTATAACGGATTTTGAAGCTCAATATTCTAATGAACAGTTGTCCTTACCCAAGGCCAAGCGAGTTAGATCTATTGGTGTTGTGTCTGTCAGTTTCGATTTTTCTTTGCCCGGGGACGATGAAATCAAGCTCGAGCTAGGGCGAGCTCGTATTGAAAGCCAGCGAATAATGAAAGTCTTGATCCCTACGACGTACTTTCTGCTTTTGGTCACCAAGTACCAAATGTTCGTCTTTCTGTACTTCACGACAGTGACTCAGACGATGACTCAGAGGAAAATACTATGTCCGATAAGCAGGAAAAGGCTTCCGCGACTGACACTGAATCGGGCTCGGAAAGTGACGTCATCTTTGAAGATTTGCCAGTGATTGCTCATTGTGTGAAATACTAAGTTGAGAAAAATTGGGTTAGTGAGCCTGTGATGAACAAGAAGAATTCTAGGTTTTGTCTTGTCAAGACTTCTGACGGCTCCATAACACCAATAAAAAAATCCACGCTGTTGTGGCTTCTGAACGAAAGATCTGAGAAGCTGAGTAGTGACCGATTAAAACGGGTGATGGTCCGGGGCCGACGAGTAGGACTACGTGAGTCGCTACAAACCAATGGAGAGGTCGGTGTGAAATCGGAATTGCGTATCGGTGAATGGTGCGTTTACAGACCGGTTGGCAGGGGAAAGAGAGTATTAGTTGGGCGGGTCATACAGTTTGGCTACTTGTCTGGGCGAAGATGCCACTCTGTTGACACGCAGAATATGGTGATGCCGTTCCCTGACGACATAGGAATTCTGTGCCGGTGGTTCCGGCTGAATGCTGATCTCACATTAACTGCTGTATTGCTAGACCAGGGTTACTGTGACTCCAGCCTGTATATCATGCATTCAAAAAAACCCGTTTCTATGGAAATCGGCACCAACATTGTCTTTGGCTTTGACTCAGATGTCTTCACAAAGTTGAATTTATTTATCCAGAAGAAAGGGCTCCACTTTTTTGATGTCTCGTCAGCATCGCAATCATCATATTAAAAATGGCACCTAAACCCAAAACTAACCTCAAGACCATAACCACCACCATCGCCATGTTCTGTGTGTCAACAGAAGGAATTTTGTTTAACATTTTTCAGAGGTAGTTGTTATTTCTTTATTTCCCTTCCCTCCTCCTCTCTACTCGGTGATATTTTAATACAAAAACATATAAATCTTACAACTTTATACATTATCATATCACCTAAACTTCAAAAAAAAAAAATTAATATATACCAGTCAATGTATTAGTGGACATGAAGGCAAACTACCATTTAACTTTTTTCTTGCCAAATATCTATCGCTCCCTCCGTTCCAGGGTGTCTTTCCCCTTCTAGGAGACGCTTTTCCGGTGGCATTTTTACTTCAATTTCTTAAAATTCATATCCTTCAATTTTCTCTAATACGAATTCGAATTTTAAAGGTGGTCAGTAGAGAGGGGGGTACCAGCCCCATTGCTCACCCCTGCTGCCACCTACAACTTTTTTGCACCCCAAATATGGGCATAGCCTCCCTAGGGAGAACACATGGTTAATGGGGTCAATGACCTCTTTCTCCAGGTGTGTTTTTGGCACGCTCTCAGCGAATGTTATGAGTTTCAATGTTGTTGTTTTGGGCAAGTGCACGCTCTCAGCGAATGTCAAGGTCAATGTTGTTGTTATTGTAAGTGCACGCTCTCAGCGAATGTTATGCCGTCCAGGAATTTGGAACACCTGTGCTGTCGACCTCAATTCACCTATCGTGAATCAATAATTCCCCTTAGAAACAACAAATTAATTCCCCTTTCTTGACAGATCAATCAACCAATGACATCATCTGTCAGACTTTAAAAATTTTCGCCTAGAAACGATTCTCCAGGAATAGATCCAAGTCATTAATGTCTTTGCCTCGGAAACAACTCTACTGGTCGAACTCCAAAAGATATTAATAACCAAACGCCATGGAAACAATTCTCCAAGAAACATCTTAGCGATGAATTGTTTTAGCGCGGGAATCAGGTTTCTTAGTAATTTGAAATGTGTCAGCGCAGAGATGCCAAACAAAAGGAACACGCTGAAATTACGTTTAGGGATTATTTGGGCGAAACTGTTTTAGACAGGTTATGGAATTATTTCGGCGAAACAGTTAGAGACATTTTAAAAGATGATTTAAAAGATGATTTTAGAAGAGAATTTAAGGGTGAAACTCTGTGGTCGTTATAATACACAAGTTGTATTTTAACAGCGTCGTGAGGTCCCCTACCCCAACCCCGAAGGGTTCCGATCCCCCTACCCCAACCCCGAAGGAAGCCACCGATCCTCAAAGGTCCCCCGGGCTCCCAAAGGGCCCTCGAACCCCCAAAGGCCCTCCCCCAGTCCCCAAAGGTCCCCCAGGCTCCCAAAGGGCCCCCGGACCCCCAAAGGGCCCCCCGGACCCCCAAAGGCACATCGGGCTCCCAAAAGACCACCGGGCTCCCAAAGGGTCCCCCGGACCCCCAAAGGCCCTCACCCGGTCCCCAAAGGTCCACCGGGCTCCCAAAGGACCAATCGGCCCTCAAGTGCCCCCAGACCCCCAAAGGCCCTCCCCGGGCTCCCAAAGGCCCACCGGGCTCCCAAAGGGCCCCCCGGACCCCCAAAGGCCCTCACCCGGTCCCCAAAGGACCACCCGGCCCTAAAGGGCCCCCCAGACCCCCAAAGGACCCCCAGCACCCCAAAGGCCCCTGAGCTCCCATTTTTTAATACTTTTTATGGCTTTATTATATCTTTTTCAGAACAAGTTATTTTCTTAATATCCCTCCTAAACCCATTTTACAAGTTGAAGTACCCATCCTTTTCCTCACAACTGTACTATAAGGCTTTTCGAATACCCCAACATCAAGCAATACTTTTAAAAAAGCATTTCAGAACAAGTTATTTTCTTAATGTCCTTCCTAAACCTATTTTCCAATTTGAAGTACTTATCTTTTTCACACACAACTTTACTTTACAGTCTTTTGCATACCACAACACCAAGAAATACTTTTCAAAAGACATTTCAGAACAAGTTCCTTTCTTAATGTCATTCATAGACCAATTTTACAAGTTGAAGTACCCATCGTCTTCACCCACAACTTTACTTTACAGCTTTTTGAATGCCATATCATCAAGCAATACTTTTCAAAGACATTTAAAACAAGTTCTTTTCTTAATGTCCGTCCTAAGCCCATTTTACAAGTTGAAGTACCCATCCTTTTCACCCACAACTTTACTTTACAGCTTTTTGAATGCCCCAACACCTAGCAATACTTTTCAAAAGACATTTCAGAACAAGTTCCTTTCTTAATGTCCCTCTTCAACCCATTTTACAAGTTGAAGTACCCATCTTTTTCACCACAACTTTACTTTACAACTTTTTTCTTAATTTCCCTCCTAAACCCATTTTACAAGTTGAAGTACCCAACTTTTTCACCCAGAACTATACTTCACAGCTTTTTAAATGCCCACAACACCGAGCAATACTTTTCAAAAGGCATTTCAGAACAAGTTCTTTTCTTAATGTTCCTCCTAAACCTATTTTACAAGTTGAGGTACCTATCCTTTTCACCACAACTTTACTTTACAACTTTTGTGCACACCACAATATCATGCAAGTTTCCACTTCAGGTCAGATTTTTTTTTGTGCACGCCACAATATCATGCAAGTTTCCACTTCAGTTCAGATTTTTCTCAAAGAGATGAAAAAATTTAAAATACTGTTCCAAATTTTTTCATAGAAGATAGAAAGTTCAAGTTATCTTCAGAATTTTATTAAAGAACTTACTGTTCAATTCTAATTTCTCCAAAGAAAATAAAAATCTTCCATTTCAGTTCTTAATTTCACAAAGACAAAAGGAAATTTAAAGTTCTATTTGAAATTTCTCAATGAAGTGAAGAAAAGTTCAAGCTCTCTTCTGAATTTTCTCAATGAAAAAGAAATTAGTTTTTGATCAATTCTATTTTTCCTAATAATATAAAAAGGTTCCACTTCAGTTCAGATGTTTCCCCAAAGACATAAATTTTAAATTCTCCTCCAAATTTTTTGTAGAAGATAGAAAAAGTTACACATTGATCGTGAATATTTCTCTATGAAGATAAGGAGCTAATTTTCTCATTGATGTAAAGAAAAGTTCAAGTTCTTTTCCTAACTATGCATATGAGAAGAAATAAGTTACAGATCAATTCTATTTTTCAAGAAAAATAAAAATTTTCACTTCAGTTCAGATTTTTCTCAAAGAGATTGAAAAATTTAAAATTACTGTTCTAAATTTTTCATAGAAGATAGAAAAAGTTTTAAATTGATCATAAAAAGTTAACTCAAGTCTGAATTTTATTAAAGAACTTACAGTTCAATTCTAATTTCTCCAGAGAAAATAAAAATCTTCCACTTCAGTTCTTAATTTCACAAAGACACAAAGAAATTTAAAGTTCTCTTCTGAATTTTCTTAGAGAAAAGAAAAAAGTTATAGTTCAATTCTAATTTTTTTCAAAGAAAATAAAAAATCTCCAACAAGCATGCATAGTGAGAGAGAAATACAAAGTCGACCTTGGGGGATTTTCCGGCGAGTATGGTTAGGTTAGATTAGGTTATACTAGATTAAGTTAGGTTAGACTAGATTAAGTTAGGTTAGATTAGGTTAGGTTAAGGCAGGTTAGGTAGGTTAGGTTAGGTTAGATTAGGTTAGGTTAGGCTAGGTTAGCCTACGTACGCTTCACTTAGGCTAGCTTAGGTTAGGTGAGAGACATGCAAAAAATAGGTGTATGATTAGGTTAGGTCAGGTTAGATTAAGTTAGGTTAGGTTAAGTTAGGTTAGCTAGGTTAGCCTACGTATGCGCGCGTACGTAGGCTAACCTAGCCTAACCTAACTTAACCTAACCTAACTTAATCTAACCTAACCTAACCTAATCATACACTATTTTTTGCATGTCTCTCACCTAACCTAAGCTAGCCTAAGTGAAGCGTACGTAGGCTAACCTAGCCTAACCTAACCTAACCTACCTAACCTGCCTTAACCTAACCTAATCTAACCTAACTTAATCTAGTCTAACCTAACTTAATCTAGTCTAACCTAATCTAACCTAACCATACTCGCCGGAAAATCCCCCCAGGTCGACTTTGTATTTCTCTCTCACTATGCATGCTTGTTGGAGATTTTTTATTTTCTTTGAAAAAAATTAGAATTGAACTATAACTTTTTTCTTTTCTCTAAGAAAATTCAGAAGAGAACTTTAAATTTCTTTGTGTCTTTGTGAAATTAAGAACTGAAGTGGAAGATTTTTATTTTCTCTGGAGAAATTAGAATTGAACTGTAAGTTCTTTAATAAAATTCAGAACTTGAGTTAACTTTTTATGATCAATTTAAAACTTTTTCTATCTTCTATGAAAAATTTAGAACAGTAATTTTAAATTTTTCAATCTCTTTGAGAAAAATCTGAACTGAAGTGAAAAATTTTTATTTTTCTTGAAAAATAGAATTGATCTGTAACTTATTTCTTCTCATATGGATAGTTAGGAAAAGAACTTGAACTTTTCTTTACATCAATGAGAAAATTAGCTCCTTATCTTCATACAGAAATATTCACGATCAATGTGTAACTTTTTCTATCTTCTACGAAAAATTTGGAGGAGAATTTAAAATTTATGTCTTTGGGGAAACATCTGAACTGAAGTGGAACCTTTTTATATTATTAGGAAAAATAGAATTGATCAAAAACTAATTTCTTTTTCATTGAGAAAATTCAGAAGAGAGCTTGAACTTTTCTTCACTTCATTGAGAAATTTCAAATAGAACTTTAAATTTCCTTTTGTCTTTGTGAAATTAAGAACTGAAATGGAAGATTTTTATTTTCTTTGGAGAAATTAGAATTGAACTGTAAGTTCTTTAATAAAATTCGAAGATAACTTGAACTTTCTATCTTCTATGAAAAAATTTGGAACAGTATTTTAAATTTTTTCATCTCTTTGAGAAAAATCTGAACTGAAGTGGAAACTTGCATGATATTGTGGCGTGCACAAAAAAAATCTGACCTGAAGTGGAAACTTGCATGATATTGTGGTGTGCACAAAAGTTGTAAAGTAAAGTTGTGGTGAAAAGGATAGGTACCTCAACTTGTAAAATGGGTTTAGGAGGAACATTAAGAAAAGAACTTGTTCTGAAATGCCTTTTGAAAAGTATTGCTCGGTGTTGTGGGCATTTAAAAAGCTGTGAAGTATAGTTCTGGGTGAAAAAGTTGGGTACTTCAACTTGTAAAATGGGTTTAGGAGGGACATTAAGAAAAAAGTTGTAAAGTAAAGTTGTGGTGAAAAAGATGGGTACTTCAACTTGTAAAATGGGTTTAGGAGGGACATTAAGAAGGGAACTTGTTCTGAAATGTCTTTTGAAAAGTATTTCTTGGTGTTGAGGCATTCAAAAAGCTGTAAAGTATAGTTGCGGGTGAAAAGGTTGGGAACTTCAACTTGTAAAATGGGTTTAGGAAGGACATTAAGAAAATAACTTGTTCTGAAATATCTTTTGAGCAGTATTGCTTGGTGTTGTGGGCATTCAAAAAGCTGTGAAGTATAGTTCTGGGTGAAAAAGTTGGGTACTTCAACTTGTAAAATGGGTTTAGGAGGGACATTAAGAAAAAAAGTCGTAAAGTAAAGTTGTGGTGAAAAGGATGAGTACTTCAACTTGTAAAATGGGTTTAGGGGGACATTAAGAAAGGAACTTGTTGTGAAATGACTTTTGAAAAGTATTGCTTGGTGTTGGTTGTAAAGGATGGCTACTTCAACTTGTAAAATGGGTTTAGGAAGGACATTAAGAAAAGAACTTGTTCTGAAATGCTTTTTTAAAAGTATTGCTTGATTTTGGGGTATTCGAAAAGCCTTATAGTACAGTTGTGAGGAAAAGGATGGGTACTTCAATTTGTAAAATGGATTTAGGACGGTCACTAAGAAAAGAACTTGTTCTGAAATGTCTTTTTAAAAGTATTGCTTGATGTTGGAGCATTCAAAAAGCTGTAAAGTAAAGTTGTGGGTGAAAAGGATGGTTACTTCAACTTGTAAAATTGGTTTAGGAAGGACATTAAGAAAAAACTTGTTCTGAAATGCCTTTGAAAAGTATTGCTTGATGTTTGGGTGTGGAAAAGTCGTAAAGTAAAGTCGTGGGGAAAAAGATAAGTACTTTAACTTGTAAAATGGGTTTAGGAGGGACATTAGGAAAGGAACTTGCTCTGAAATGTCTTTTGAAAAGTATTGCTTGATCTTGAGGTGTGCAAAAAGTCGTAAAATAAAGTTCTGGGTGAAAAAGTTGGGTACTTCAACTTGTAAAATGGGTTTAGGAGGGATATTAAGAAAAAAAAGTCGTAAAGTAAAGTTGTGGTGAAAAGGATGAGTACTTCAACTTGTAAAATGGGTTTAGGAGGGACATTAAGAAAGGAACTTGTTGTGAAATGCCTTTTGAAAAGTATTGCTTGGTGTTGGTTGTAAAGGATGGCTACTTCAACTTGTAAAATGGGTTTAGGAAGGACATTAAGAAAAGAACTTGTTCTGAAATGCTTTTGAAAAGTATTGCTTGATGTTGGGGTATTCGAAAAGCCTTATAATAGAGTTGTGAGGAAAAGGATGGGTACTTCAATTTGTAAAATGGATTTAGGACGGTCACTAAGAAAACAACTTGTTCTGAAATGTCTTTTGAAAAGTATTGCTTGATGTTGGAGCATTCAAAAAGCTGTAAAGTAAAGTGGTGGGTGAAAAGGATGGTTACTTCAACTTGTAAAATGGGTTTACAATGGAAATTATGAAAAGAACTTGTTCTGAAATGTCTTTTTAAAAGTATTGCTTGATGTTGGAGCATTCAAAAAGCTGTAAAGTAAAGTTGTGGGTGAAAAGGATGGTTACTTCAACTTGTAAAATTGGTTTAGGAAGGACATTAAGAAAAAACTTGTTCTGAAATGCCTTTGAAAAGTATTGCTTAATGTTTGGGTGTGGAAAAAAGTCGTAAAGTAAAGTCTTGGGGAAAAAGATAAGTACTTTAACTTGTAAAATGGGTTTAGGAGGGACATTAGGAAAGGAACTTGCTCTGAAATGTCTTTTGAAAAGTATTGCTTGATCTTGAGGTGTGCAAAAAGTCGTAAAATAAAGTTCAGGGTGAAAAAGTTGGGTACTTCAACTTGTAAAATGGGTTTAGGAGGGACATTAAGAAAAAAAAGTCGTAAAGTAAAGTTGTGGTGAAAAGGATGAGTACTTCAACTTGTAAAATGGGTTTAGGAGGGACATTAAGAAAGGAACTTGTTGTGAAATGCCTTTTGAAAAGTATTGCTTGGTGTTGGTTGTAAAGGATGGCTACTTCAACTTGTAAAATGGGTTTAGGAAGGACATTAAGAAAAGAACTTGTTCTGAAATGCTTTTGAAAAGTATTGCTTGATGTTGGGGTATTCGAAAAGCCTTATAGTAGAGTTGTGAGGAAAAGGATGGGTACTTCAATTTGTAAAATGGATTTAGGACGGTCACTAAGAAAAGAACTTGTTCTGAAATGTCTTTTGAAAAGTATTGCTTGATGTTGGAGCATTCAAAAAGCTGTAAAGTAAAGTTGTGGGTGAAAAGGATGGTTACTTCAACTTGTAAAATGGGCTTACAATGGAAATTATGAAAAGAACTTGTTCTGAAATGTCTTTGAAAAGTATTGCATGATATTGGCACATTCAAAAGAACCAAAAACCTGTAAAGTAAAGTTGTGGGTGAAAAGGATGGATGCCTCAACTTGTAAAATGGGTCTAGGAGGGACATTGAGAAAATAACTTGCTCTTAAATGCCTTTTGAAAAGTATTGCTTGGTGTTGAGGTATCCAAAAAGTAGTAAAGTAAAGTTGTGGGTGAAAAGGATTGGTACTTCAAGTTGGAAAATTGGTCTATGAATGACATTAAGAAAAAACTTGCTCTGAAATGTCTTTTGAAAAGTATTGCATGATATTGGCACATTCAAAAGCTGTAAGGTAAAGTTGTGGGTGAAAAGGATGGGTGCCTCAACTTGTAAAATTGGTCTATCAATGACATTAAGAAAGGAACTTGCTCTGAAATGTCTTTTTAAAAGTATTTCTTGGTGTTGAGATATCCAAAAAGCTGTAAAGTAAAGTTGGGGGTGAAAAGGAAGGATGCTTCAACTTGTAAAATTGGTCTATGAATGACATTAAGAAAGGAACTTGCTCTGAAATGTCTTTTTAAAAGTATTTCTTGGTGTTGAGATATCCAAAAAGCTGTAAAGTAAAGTTGTGGGTGAAGAGGATGGTTACTTCAACTTGTAAAATGGGTTTAGGAAGGATATTAAGAAAAAAACTTGTTCTGAAATGCTTTTGAAAAGTATTGCTTGCTGTTTGGGTGTGGAAAAAAGTCGTAAAGTAAAGTCGTGGGGAAAAAGATAAGTACTTTAACTTGTAAAATGGGTTTAGGAGGGACATTAGGAAAGAAACTTGCTCTGAAATGCCCTTTGAAAAGAATTGCTTGGTGTTGAGATATCCAAAAAGCTGTAAAGTAAAGTTGTAGGTGAAAAGGATGGGTACTTCAAGTTGGAAAATGGGTTTAGAAGGGACTCTAAGAAAGGAACTTGCTCTGAAATGCCTTTTGAAAGGTATATTTGGTGTTGAGGTATCCAAAAAGCTGTAGAGTAAAGATATGGGTGAAAAGGATGGATGCTTCAACTTGTAAAATGGTTTTAGAAGGAACATTAAGAAAAGATGTTGCTCTGAAATGCCTTTTGAAAGGTATTTCTTAGTGTTGGGGTATCCAAAAAGCTGTAAAGTAAACTTGTGGGTGAAAAGGAAGGATGCTTCAACTTGTAAAATTGGTCTATGAATGACATTAAGAAAAAAACTTGTTCTGAAATGTCTTTTGAAAAGTATTTCTTGGTGTTGAGATATCCAAAAAGCTGTAAAGTAAAGTTGTAGGTGAAAAGGATGGGTACTTCAAGTTGGAAAATGGGTTTAGAAGGGACTCTAAGAAAGGAACTTGCTCTGAAATGCCTTTTGAAAGGTATATTTGGTGTTGAGGTATCCAAAAAGCTGTAGAGTAAAGATATGGGTGAAAAGGATGGATGCTTCAACTTGTAAAATGGTTTTAGAAGGAACATTAAGAAAAGATGTTGCTCTGAAATGCCTTTTCAAAGGTATTTCTTGGTGTTGGGGTATCCAAAAAGCTGTAAAGTAAAGTTGTGTGTGAAAAGGAAAGATGTTTCAACTTGTAAAATTGGTCTATGAATGACATTAAGAAAAAAACTTGTTCTGAAATGTCTTTTGAAAAGTATTTCTTGGTGTTGAGATATCCAAAAAGCTGTAAAGTAAAGTTGTGGGTGAAAAGGATGGGTACTTCAAGTTGTAAAATTGGTCTATGAATGACATTAAGAAAAAAACTTGTTCTGAAATGTCTTTTGAAAAGTATTTCTTGGTGTTGAGATACCCAAAAAGCTGTAAAGTAAAGTTGTGGGTGAAAAGGAAGGATGCTTCAACTTGTAAAATTGGTCTATGAATGACATTAAGAAAGGAACTTGCTCTGAAATGTCTTTTTGAAAAGTATTTCTTGGTGTTGAGATATCCAAAAAGCTGTAAAGTAAAGTTGTGGGTGAAGAGGATGGGTACTTCAACTTGTAAAATTGGTCTATGAATGACATTAAGAAAGGAACTTGTTCTGAAATGTCTTTTGAAAAGTATTTCTTGGTGTTGTGGTATGCAAAAGACTGTAAAGTAAAGTTGTGTGTGAAAAAGATAAGTACTTCAAGTTGGAAAATAGGTTTAGAAGGGACATTAAGAAAATAACTTGTTCTGAAATGCTTTTTTAAAAGTATTGCTTGATGTTGGGGTATTCGAAAAGCCTTATAGTACAGTTGTGAGGAAAAGGATGGGTACTTCAACTTGTAAAGTGGGTTTAGGAGGGATATTAAGAAAATAACTTGTTCTGAAAAGATATAATAAAGCCATAAAAAGTATTAAAAAATGGGAGCTCAGGGGCCTTTGGGGTGCTGGGGGTCCTTTGGGGGTCTGGGAGGCCCTTTAGGGCCGGGTGGTCCTTTGGGGACCGGGTGAGGGCCTTTGGGGGTCCGGGGGGCCCTTTGGGAGCCCGGTGGTCTTTTGGGAGCCCGGTGGGCCTTTGGGGGCCCGGGGAGGGCCTTTGGGGGTCTGGGGGGCACTTGAGGGCCAATTGGTCCTTTGGGAGCCCGGTGGTCTTTTGGGAGCCCGATGTGCCTTTGGGGGTCCGGGGGGCCCTTTGGGGGTCCGGGGGCCCTTTGGGAGCCTGGGGGACCTTTGGGGACCGGGGAAGGGCCTTTGGGGGTCCGGGGGCCCTTTGGGAGCCCGGGGGACCTTTGAGGATCGGTGGCTTCCTTCGGGATTGGGGTAGGGGGATCGGAACCCTTTGGGGTTGGGGTAGGGGACCTCACGACGCTGTTAAAATACAACTTGTGTATTATAACGACCACAGAGTTTCACCCTTAAATTCCCTTCTAAAATCATCTTTTAAATCATCTTTTAAAATGTCTCTAACTGTTTCGCCGAAATAATTCCATAACCTGTCTAAAACAGTTTCGCCCAAATAATCCCTAAACGTAATTTCAGCGTGTTCCTTTTGTTTGGCATCTCTGCGCTGACACATTTCAAATTACTAAGAAACCTGATTCCCGCGCTAAAACAATTCATCGCTAAGATGTTTCTTGGAGAATTGTTTCCATGGCGGTTGGTTATTAATATCTTTTGGAGTTCGACCAGTAGAGTTGTTTCCGAGGCAAAGACATTAATGACTTGGATCTATTCCTGGAGAATCGTTTCTAGGCGAAAATTTTTAAAGTCTGACATATGATGTCATTGGTTGATTGATCTGTCAAGAATGGGGAATTAATTTGTTGTTTCTAAGGGGAATTATTGATTCACGATAGGTGAATTGAGGTCGACAGCACAGGTGTTCCAAATTCCTGGACGGCATAATATTCGCTGAGAGCGTGCACTTACAACAACAACAACATTGACCATGACATTCGCTGAGAGCGTGCACTTGCCCAAAACAACAACATTGAAACTCATAACATTCGCTGAGAGCTTGCCAAAAACACACCTGGAGAAAGAGGTCATTGACCCCATTAACCATGTGTTCTCCCTAGGGAGGCTATGCCCATATTTGGGGTGCAAAAAAGTTGTAGGTGGCAGCAGGGGTGAGCAATGGGGCTGGTACCCCCCTCTCTACTGTGGTCTTCCAAAAGGCTTACTCTTACAACTTTAAAATTTTTTAACACAGAAAAAACTATTTGCTCTCCCGTAGACTGGGCGTCCTCTGTCCACAAGAAACCCATTCTTGCGGTGGCACTTTTTTCCTTCTTTTTTTTCAGCCCTTTTTACGACCAACCTTAATCAACAAAAAAAAACACAATACAGCCAACCCATCAACAAAAAACCAAAAATAACCTTAATACCGACGTGCACGAGGGCACAGAACTGAACAGAATCTTGAACCATGTCTCCTACGGACGAGGAGGCCACCCACGGCGGGGCTGGTCCTTCCAGCTCAAGTGTGTGTGCCCCTCGTCCCCCATTCGCTTGAGTTCTTGATATAATTTTATGAGTCTCGAATGCATTCCGAGATCTAGGGCAGCGGAAGCGATGAATACCATCGGAAAACTTGTTATGCTCAGTAGAAGACTTAGTAGTAGAAGACTTAGTGTTTATACTTGTACTAACTGAGCTTACTTTGATTTACTGAAGCTCATTTGTCCAGTTTTTTAGGGTTGTCATTTGAGCTGTGATTATCGAGATGATTGCTGAAACGTACCAATAAATATCTGAGAAACTAGTTATTTTTTTTAGTTGGTTGCTTTAATTAGCGCTTTTTACTAATAACTCGGTAGTAACAGTTTTTCTGACTGTTGCTTTACAGTTTTCTCTTCAAATACCCAATGGCCTGGGTTTAATACCAAGAGAGTTGGATTCTAAGTACATTCGGGAAAAAGGGATCTGTGTTTCTTCCGGATTCTTTCGTTTCAAAGCGGCAGATTCCTTTTTTTTAGTACAATTAAGAATCCGAGATCCAAGGGTGCGTCTTGGCACAGCCACTAAACAGAAAAGCAGGTATGATAAAAGGGAAAGGAAAGTGTGAAGACGTGATAAAAGGCAACTTTTACCGCTGGCCAAACCATATTGAATAGGGCTGCGAAGCGTGACGTCAATTTTTGGGTGGGAAAATCAAATAACGATGAAACTTGGATGCGTAGACACATTTTTTAGGAACTTTGGCGAATTGTTTTGGCCTAAAATATTTGTCGTAGATCTTACTAATCCACCAGAACGTTTTCACGTTGAAATAATACTAGGAATATTGACAATCAGTTGTTAGTTACAACTAGAAGCCACGTTTCACGGTACTTTGAATTTCGCACCTTGCTTTTTACGTCATCACTGCACAGCCCTATGTTGTATAACTTAAAAACCGTGTTCCGGGATTATTTTTGAAATTCCGGGATTTTTTTTTGAAGAAAAATCGGAATTTTATTTTTTGAGCTGGTGGCAACGCTGCATGTGTAATAGGAAAAAAATGACACCATCAGTGCCATCGTAGGGTTACCTAGTTTTTGCATGGATATCAACAACCTGCAGTCCTCCGTTCTTCTTCTTTAGGTACATATCAGTTGTTTTCAGTCTTTGGGGTTCTTTTCCTTGCCAAATAAACCCGTAAATGATTTTTTCCAAGGTCGCTTTTGAAGGTGCTAAAATATTCAACAGATACCGAATAACAGGCAAGCTGTATATATTTACATATTGCGCCCTCTGGAATATTTTATAAGTTTCCTTCCCTGTCCATTTTAATGCCTCCAGCGTGCCTCCGAAGGCATGCCTCCGGCGTGCCTCCGTGCCTCATGCCTCCAGGTGTCCCTCAAAATGCCCAGTTGTTAACCCCTCGGGAAAAACAGGAGCAAGGGGGGAGGGGTTATATCCCATTTAATCTTTTTGGTCACTGCAAAAGGAGTAGTAAGGCAATAATGGACACGAAACTTACATGGAAACTTATGCCTGAGGCATGAATATACAGTGCAGTTTGAACGGTACATTGATTTACCAAGGACAGTCAGCTATTACTATGAACGATACACGAGTTACCAGACTGGTTTTTGAGGCAACATTGGAACTATGGGCAAGATTGTGTAATGCAATCAGACTGGTTTAGATTTAGGTTTCTAAGCCAAAACTTTTGATCATCACATTACGTATTCAAAAGGTTTATTGCGCCTTCTGTAAAAAATACTGGTTTCAGTCATGGGGTAAGAAAATCATTTCTTAGCATAAATAATGTTTTTTAATAAAGACACATCCAAGCCGCGCTTGTTTCTGACTCAAAAATTGTCAAACAGTAATAAGTTCTAGGCTGAAGATACCTTGCATCATGTCTAGAATTGATTGGCATATGGCTTTATATCATTTTGCGTAAAAGCTAACTCTATTTGCGAAAAAGGGTATAGCATTTGCGAATTGGACTGTATGAACAATATTAATTTTCGATTGAATAATAGGGATGTGAATGATCATAATTAGTGATCGGATCGTATGAAGGTGGAGAAAAAGGGTTAAACTGATTAGCAGTTAAGGTAACCCCGAAGGGCTAGTTAACTCAGGAAATTTGTTATAAATTTGGAACAACATCAATCTATGAAAATGGTTCACGATGATAGAATGACCTTATGACTTGACCTAGCTTTACTTCTTCGATGTGTTCTGTATAATACACAAGTGACGTTTGAACAGTGTTGTCAATTTAAAATAGAGTCTAAAGTTATAGTATACTAAAAAGTTGATACTAATAGAGATGTAGATGGTAAGAAAAGAATTTTAATAATGAAATTCATAACAACCCTTAGAAATCCTTGCAAATCAAGTAGTGAGGTGTATGTGAGTATGAACCGTCAAGGATCATAAGCACCAATGACCCTATCCACCAGGGACCTATCCCCAAACTCCAAGGGAGTCCCCTCCCCCAACTTTTTGGCCCCCCTCATTTTTTATACTTTTTTAACTTTTTTTCATTATTTTTTTTTAATGATATATTTTTTCAACTTTTTTTTACATCTCTTAGAATGACATGTAGCATACTTAAAACATAAAAAAATCACATTTAATATTTTCCAAATTCAAAATGAGAATGGTATAGAAATGTCATGACTTTTACTGTTAGAAAAATATTGTTTGTAGTAGAACTTTTTTTTCTTTTTGAACTAATTTTTTTTACATAAATTATTCAACTTTTTTTACGTAGCTTGAAAGACATGAAATATGCATATGACTCCAACAATTGTACTCTATGCTTGCTCAGACACACGATGCGGCTTTCTCACTGGTACTCTATGGCGGGTTATTGACACTACCTAGTTTACTGGATGTATCAAATCAATGTTTTTTACGAAGTGGAACGATAAACACATAAGTCATATCTTTAAAAACGTGAAGATGGAGCATTTTAAGAAAGTGTGTTCACATGATAGTGTTATTGTAGTATTGAATGCCGACGAGGAGAAGTATTTGAACTATAAAACAAGTACAAGTGGTAGCACTATTGGAAATGTATGCGAGCATTGTCATGACAGTAAGGAATTAAATTTCTTTGGAGTACCAACAAAATTCCATTGTACAAATGGTGGATATGCGAGAGTGAAATATCCAGAGATGATCGCACTCAAAGAGAATGCCAACATAAAAATAATAGTTGATGAAGAGGGGCATCTTCTTGCTAGTGCTTCTGGAATCATGCTACCTGTTGATGGAACCTAAAGTTTTTCATTGATATTAATAATGTATAATATTGTATCTACCATATATTTATATTAATATCATACATGTCATTATTTCATTAAAAATATGTTATCTATTACCTTGTTATATTTCCGTTATTTCTAGGGTACGCTAGCAGATTCATAGAGCTTTTATTAGAAACAAAAGCACATACAAATACATAGATTCAGACATACAAACCGACAAAGACAAGCCTTGGGAGAAGCAAATATCCGCCACACACACACACACACACACACACACACACACACACACACACACACACACAACACACACACACACACACACACACACACACACACACACACACACACACACACACACACACACACACACACACACACACACAAACACACACACACACACACACACACACACACACACACACACACACACACACACACACACACACACACACACACACACACACCACACACACACACACACACACACACACACACACACACACACACACACACACACACACACACACACACACACTCACACACACACACACGCACACACACACACACACACACACACACACACACACACACACACACACACACACACACACACACACACACACACACACACACACCACACACACACACACACACACACACACACACACACACACACACACACACACACACACACACACACACACACACACACACACACACTCACACACACACTAATGAATTTTGTATACCGGTATGTGGAATCCGCATCTGTATCTATCGTAATCAAAATTTGTTTTGTTGGAGTTACAGTTACTGTTTAGCCGAGTTTCTCCTTATTTACAGTTTATTAACACGAACTCTTTAATTATATAAAAAAAGAAGCTTTTTTAACTTAATTAAGGAGCAGCATCAAAATTCAAAACGTAAAGAAATCCGTAATAATGAGACCTGCCCCCTTCTCAATCCTTCGCTCTTCGCGTTAAAGGTTTTTTTATAAATTAAGAAAGCTCATCAATCCAATGAAACGGCTTTTGTATTTCAGGAGCAGTTCTTGAAGAATTAGGATGTACAATCTAACTTTAGATATAAAGTCAGGGTTTTGAGGAGGGAGAGCTCCCCTCATATATGAGCAACTAGAAACCCTTCAACTTCAATATTATAAACGAGTTTTTGGCCTACACAATACAACACATACGTTAGTATTAAAAGGTGATCTTGGTATATTTAACCTGAAATTGAAAAGACATACCCAAATCATCAAATTTTGGTTAAGACTTCTAGAACTTTCCCAGACTAGACTTGCCCGAGCAGCATATGAAGATCTTCTCCTTCAGTGTAACAAAACATCATGGACAGCACAAATCAAAAGGATATTAGATGAGAATGGATTTTCAAGTTCGTGGGAGAAGAGAAAGGGCCTGAAGATCATGAAAAGTTCTTCAAAGAATTTAGTGCAAGACTTGAAGACCAAGAAGTGCAACTATGGCAATCAGCTGCGGACAAATTTCCGAGTCTTACTTTGTATAGTGAAGTAAAAGAGAATTTTGGTCAGGATTTTTATTTCAAGCTGGGTTTGTCCATTAAATATCTGAGGATTTGGATTCAGATTCAAGCAAATTGTCTTCCATTTTATGCTAAGGTTGTAAGGAAAATGAGGGAAGGTACGGAGGCCGGGTGTAGTTGCTTGAGATATGGTGAAAATGATTATGGGTTGGGCCATTTCCTCCTCCGGTGTAAGCAACTCTCTCAATTAAGGGGATCAATTATACAGGATGGGGAAGATAGGCCGCTTTGTGAGTTAATGAGGTCTAGGACTACCCGTTATATTGTGGCAGTAGGAAATTTTTTATTGATGGAAAGGACGTCAAATGAAGTGTAGTTTTTCTTTAGTATTTGTCTTTTTTGTATATGGCTTTGATTGGCTTTTAAATACAGATCATATTATATGTAATAATTCCCGTTAAACTTATTTTAACAATATAATTTCTTATCGTTTTTCAAGTAATGCTGGGAAATGCACCTCTCCCTCCATGAAATTCTCCCTCTTCCCCTGGGAAAAATCTTCCCCAGGGAAGGTTTCTCATGGAGAGTCCCATACTCGCTGAAAAATCACCCTGGAAAAATTTCGGCGAACCATTTCGCCAGGAAAGTTCTCCTTACTTTTATTTGAAAAAGACTTGATTTTTTTCATTTCTAATTGTTTTTTAAAATCAAGCCAGAAACCCCTCCGCGGAAGTTTTTTTTCTAAAACTCTACCCCATCTCCAACAGAAAAGTTTCTCCCGTGGGGAATTTACCCATCAAGAGTTTCTCCCGCGTAAAATCCTCCCCCCCCCCCCTCCGAAAAAAAACTAGACAATTCTGACCCTGCTAAGACGTAAATATCGACGAGGACCACACTGTTTTCCATAACAAAGAAAGAAACAAAAAAATAGCCGTAAACTAAAAAGACACTCCTATAAAATCAAAGATTTTTTACAATGTCAGGCTCCTGAATAGCCAACAACTATAATCTATCTCCCATACATCCAAAAAAAAAAAATTAAAAAGTGTTTGCACACAAAATAATCTGTATGTAACTTTCAAAAATAATTTTGAATCACAAATTTCTTAAACTCCGGTAAAGATAAAACCTCAGTTACTTACCAATGAGGGTTTTATCAAATACCATATGACTGTGGCAGTTACTATGTAGGCAGAACCCATCAGAATTTAGAAACACCACCATAAAGAAGACATAGACAAAGCAATAATTTCTAGTACTTCTAATAAACTCCTTTGATTCTGTTATAGGTAGCCACATTTTAGATAACCACAGCCACGCAATACCTTTTGAAACATCCTGTCTCATTAGTAATCGTTTGGGCATAAAACAGGTGTTTCGGGAATAAATTGGGATTAAACAGTAGTGATAGGGGCAATACTCTTGGGCTTACACCCTTATTTAGGCACTAAAGCTATATATTATAACCTGAATACACTTAATTTATTCTACCTGAATATACTTAACTTATTCAATCGAATTGGGGTCATTGACCTACTTACATACAGGTATCCAAATTTCTGTCAGAAGTTGATTCAAATATAAAATCCGCTATTCTTAAAAATATATACTCTTTCTACAGTCACTTTGTGGCAACAGATATTTACATATATCTTTAGCAATGTATTGTTCAACAATCTCGTTACCGATCACCTCAAAGGGTTGAAATTTTTATTACTTGCCAATTAAGGTTAAATCTAAGGGAATGCTGACTCTCACGCCACATTATATATATGTCATAATAAATTAGCATATATACATCATTCACAAGTCAATTGATTCAAATACACAAAAGTGATTAGGATCAATCTAAACCCACTTCTTGGCTAAGGTCGCTATAATACACAAGTACCAAGTGAGGAGTGTAGCTAATATAAAATATTGTTTAGTATTGGAGGCAGCATAAAGTAGAAACTAATAAAGTCGTATGCATTTTAGGCAATGATACGCAGCCCTTAGTCATCAATGACCCAACCTCCAAGGGTCCAAATGTCCCTCACCCCTTCTCCTCCCCAAAATTTTTGAGCACCTTTTCTTTATTTTTTATAAAAAAAATTAACTTTTTTTGGACTTTTTTCTTTCTAAAAAAAAATTTTCAACTTTTTTCTGTCTTAAAATGACATGAAATATGATTAAAACAAAAAAAAAATCACGTTTAATATTTTCAAAATACGAAACGAGAATGACATAGATATGTTACTCATTTTTTACTATTAGAACAAATAATGTTTCTATTAAAACTTTTTTTACTGATTTTTTTTTTACTTGGAAATTATTTAACTTTTATATATTTTTTTTTTATTTCTGCGGCTGTACCAGTGGTACTCTACGGCTGCTCATAGACACTATATAGTTTATTGTATATTTTCAATCAGTATTATTTTGTACATTGGAAGGATAAATACTTGCATCATATTAAAAAAATGAAGATGGCATTCGTTTGTCCTGATATTATTTATTGTGTTGATACTCTTGGTCTAAGACAAACGGCTCATAAAATGGACTATTACAAAGGTAATTCATCAATGCTGGGCTATGGTCTTAGCAATTGGTTTGCTAAGATGTGTGAACGCCTTAGTGGTGGCCTAATTACTACAGTCAGGACATAATTTATTCATCGCTATAGGCTACAATACGTCCTGAATACACTTAATTTATTCCCTGTCCCAGTAATACTCTACGGCTGCTTATCAACACTACCTAGTTTATTGTATGTATTTAATCAGTATTTTTTGTACATTGGAAAGATAAACACTTGCATAACACTTTTAAAAGTAAACATGAAGTATTCGAGAAAGTGCGTGTACATGATACAATCATCGTTGTGTTGAATTCTGACAAGGGGAAGTATTTGAACTATGAAACAAGCATTATTGTGGATCTTATTGTAAATGTATGCGTTCGTTGTCATGACAGTGAGGAACTAAATTTCTTTGGAGTACCCAAGAATTTCCATCGTGCAAATAGTGGATATGTGAGATTATCATTTCCAGAGATTAATTAAAAAAACTTTTTCCCACAAAATAAATTTTACAAAGAAAAGTAAAGAACTCCATTAAACAAAAAATGAGCAAAACTAAAATCAAATAATCTACCAAGCGTGAAACTACCACAAATCAGCATTGATAAATATATGAAACCCAAAACGAACAGAAATTACAATAATTAACCGAGTCAAACTCAAAACGAGTAGAAAATAACATAAGTTGGGCGCAAAACCCCTATAACTTCCCAAGGCCAGAACAAAATTTGCACTTTACTGAAAAAATATAACTGTTTTTACTTTTATAATTTTAATAAATCAAATAATATTAACATTTTGATTACTAAATATCAGTATATGTATATTAAACTGACAATGCACATTCATTGAATAAAACAAAATGGCTCCTCCTCGAAAACATATTTTCTATTTGGAAATCAAGTACGCTGAACAAAATGGCTATCTCAAAATTTTGATTGGATGTGTTTGGGGGAATGATGGCTGTGGGGGGGGGGCTATTTGCCCTCCAATCACTTTCGACTATTAAAAAGGGCACTAGCCCTTTGAATTTTCAGCCGAATGAGCTTTTATTGAAGTTTCTACGACAATTCCTTCTTTAAAAACCTTACTTACCCCCAGGGCATAACTTAAAACCCTTGCCCTGAGGGATGTGGGGGAGTTTCATCCTCAAAAACATATTTTCTGTCTGGAAATCAACTACGCTGAACAAAATGGCTATTTCAAAATTTTGATTGGATGTGTTTGGCGGAATGAAGGGCGTGAGGGGGGGGGGGGCTAGTTAAACGCAAATCACTTTCGACTATTAAAAATGGCAAGAGCCCTTTGAATTTCCAATCGAATGAGCATGTTTTGAAGTTTCTGCGACAACGCCTTCTATAAAAACCTTATATGCCCCCAGGGCATAACTTAAAACCCTTGCCCTGAGGGTTGTGGGGGAGTGTCCTCCTCAAAAACATATTTTCTATCTGGAAATCAACTACGCTGAACAAAATGGCTATCTCAAAATTTTGATTGGATGTGTTTGGGGGAATGATGGGCGTGGGGGGGGGCTAGTTGCCCTCCAATCACTTTCGACTATTAAAAAGAGTACTAGCCATTTGAATTTCCAATCGAATGAGCCTGTTTTGAAGTTTCTACGACAACGCCTTCTATAAAAACCTCATATGCCCCCAGGGCATAACTTAAAACCCTTGCCCTGAGAGTTGTGGGGGAGTGTCCTCCTCAAAAACATATATTCTATCTGGAAATCAACTACGCTGAACGAAATGGCTATCTAAAAATTTTGATTGGATGTGTTTGGGGTAATGATGGGCGTGGGGGGGCTAGTTGCCCTCCAATCACTTTCGACTATTAAAAAGAGTACTAGCCATTTGAATTTCCAATCGAATGAGCCTGTTTTGAAGTTTCTACGACAACACCTTCTATAAAACCTTATATACCCCCAGGGTATAACTTAAAAGCCTTGCCATGAGGGTTGTGGGGGAGTGTCCTCCTCGAAAACATATTTTCTATCTGAAAGTCAAGTACGCTGAACAAATTGGCTGTCTCAAAATTTTGATTGGATGTGTTTGGGGGAATGATTGGTGTGGGGGGGGGGGCTAGTTGCCCTCCAATCACTTTCGACTTTTAAAAAATGTACTAGCCCTTTGAATTTCCAATCGAATGAGCCTTTTTTGAAGTTTCTACGACAACACCTTCTATAAAAATCTTATATGCCCCAAGGGCATAACTTAAAACCCTTACCCCGAGGGTTGTGGGGGAGTTTCCTCCTCAAAAAGATATTTTCTATCTGGAAATCAACTACATTGAACAAAATGGCTATATCAAATTTTGATTGGATGTGTTTGGGGGAATGATAGGTGTGGGGGGGGGGGGCTAGTTGCCCTCCAATCACTTTCGACTTTTAAAAAGTGCACTATCCCTTTGAATTTCCAATCGGATGAGCCTTTTTTGAAGTTTCTACGACAACACCTTCTATAAAAATCTTATATGCCCCAAGGGCATAACTTAAAACCCTTGCCCTTAAGGTTGTGGGGGAGTGTCCTCCACAAAAAGATATTTTCTATCTGGAAAGCAGCTACGCTGAACAAAATGGCTATCTCAAAATTTTGATTGGATGTATTTGGGGGAATGATGGGCGTGGGGAGGGGGCTATTTGCCCTCCAATCACTTTTGACTATTTAAAAGGGCACTAGCTCTTTGAATTTCCACTCGAATGAGCCTTTTTTGAAGTCTCTGCGACAACGCCTTCTATAAAAACCTTATATGCCCTCAGGGCATAACTTAAGACCCTTGCCCCATGGGTTGTGGGGAGTGTCCTCCTCAAAAAAGATATTTTCTATCAGGAATCAACTACGCTGAACAAAATGACTATCTCAAAATTTTGATTGGACGTATTTGGGGGAATGATGGGCGTGGGGGGGGGGATGCTAGTTGCCCTCCAATAACTTTCGACTATTAAAAAGGGCATTAGCCACTCCAATTTCCAATCGAATGAGCCTTTTTCGAAGTTTCTGCGACGACTCCTTCGATACGAAGTATCCTGGTGGAGAAAAAACACATTGTGCCCACATAGTTCTTTACTTAGGCAGCTCTAGCGCGCTGCCTATGAAATTAGTGCTCAAAGATAATGCTAACATAAAACTAATCGTTGATTATGGGAGACAACTTCTTGCTACTGTTAGTGGTAGCACATTACCAGTTGATAGATCCTATCATAACCGGTCTGGTATTAGCATTCTAAAGAAGACAAGAAGAAGACAGGCATACTGCTGCACTAATGTCATTGACTATATCTTTTCTACGTGCCAAAACTGTTACCTGTGTAAAAATAGTGTGATAATAGACAGTGAAATCACAGTCAAAATAAAAAGGGCATTAGCAGACATTGTCTCTAATGAACATAAAGATGAATTGACGGGAAATAAAGTGCATCATAACATTATTATCATTATTATTATTATTATTATTATTATTATTATTATTATTATTATTATTATTATTATTATTTTATTATTATTATTGTTATTATTATTATTATTATTATTATCATTGATCATATACAAATAGAAATAGTCAATGAACCCAAAAATACCAAAGACGAAACGCATATTGAACTTGTAGGTGACACCACAGTAAAAATTGTGTATGACTCAAAATGGCTTAATGATTATTCTACTGATTACAAAATAAGAGAAGAGAATAGCTATACAGTTAAGAGAGAACATGATGAGTTATCTTATGGATTAGATTCAAAATGTCCAAAGTTGTTCAATGATATTAACAAGGTATAATGCTGTATGTAACATATTTTTATGTTAATATTCTATGTTTCTTTATTTAAACTAAAATATTTTATACGTCACTTTGTAATGTTTCCATTATTATAGAGTACGCTAGAAAGTCGAACGTTTAGAATGTTTGACTACAATAAACTGAGGGAGTTGATAAATTCTGAATGTTTTAGATGCTGATAGAGCACCCAAAGAAATTAACAAAAGCGTTTTTGATTACAACAAACTCAGCTACTTGATAAATTCCAGGTCTTTTAAATAGTGACTGAATATTAAGAAATTAATAAAAAAAAACACTTTGGCATAGAACAAACTCAGCTAGTAGGTAAATTCTGAATATTATAGTTGCGGTTTGAGCATCAAAAAATATCAAAAGCACTCTTGACTATAGTAAACTGAGGGATAAATTCCAAGTGTTATAATTGCTGACAGAATACAAAAAAAATTAAAGCACTTTTGACTACAATAAACTCAGTTACTTGGTTTATTCCAAGTCTTTTAATTGGTTACTGAGTATAAAAAAAAAATAATAAAAAAAACCTTTGCATACAACAAAATCAGCTAAGAGGTAAATTTGAAATGTCTAAGTTGCTGACTGAGTATCGAAAATGTCATAAAAGCACTATTTACTACATTAAACTCAGCTACTTTGTAAGTTCCAGGTCTTTGAATTGATGACTAAATATCAAAAAATTAATAAAAAAGCACTTTTGCATTGAACAAACTCAGCTAGTCGGTAAATTCTGAATGTCATAGTTGCTGACTGAGCATCTAAAACATAACAAAAGCAGTTTTGACACCAATAAACTCAGGGAGTTTATAAATCCTGATTGTTTTAGTTGATTACAGAGTACAAGAAAAAAAATAAAAGCACTTTGGACTACAACAAACACAGCTAATTGGTAAATTCTAAGTCTTTTAATTGGTGACTGAGGATCAAAAATTTAATAAAAGTACCTTTTACTACAATAAACTCAGGGAGTTGATAAATTCCGAGTGTTTTAGTTGCTGATAGAGTACCAAAAAAAATTAATAGAAGCCCTTTTAACTATAAAAAACTCAGCTACTTGGTAAATTCCAATTTTTTAATTGATGACTGGGTGTAAAAAAAATAATAGAAAAGTACTTTTATATGGAACAAACTCAGCTAGTAGGTAAATTCCAAATGTTGTGTTTGCTGACCGAACATCAAAATATAATAAACGCACTTTTAACCATAACAAAATCACCTACATGGGAAATTCCAAGTCATTTAATTGGTGACTGGGTATCAAAAATTTAATAGAAAAGCCTATTTGCATGGAACAAACTCAGCTAGTAGGTAAATTCCAAATGTTTTTGATACTGACAGAGTACAAAAAAAAATAATAAAAGCACTTTCGACTGCAACAAACTCAGCTACTTGGTAAATTCCAAGTCTTGTAATTGGTGACGGAGTATCAAAATTCATAAAAAGCACTTTTACATAAAAAATACTCAGCTAAGAGGTAAATTTTGAGTCTGTTTGTTGCTGACTGACTATCAACAATTTAATAAGGGCACTTTTGACTGTAATAAACTCAGGTAGCTGATAAATTCCGAGTGTTTTGTTGCTGATAGAGTATCACAAAATTAATAAAAGCCCTTTTGACTATAACAAACTCAGCTACTTGGTACATTCCAATTCTTTTAATTGATTACTGGCTATAAAAAAAAATGCACTTTTACATGGAACAAACTCAACTAGTAGGTAAATTCCGAATGTCATAATTACTGACTGAACATCAAAAATATAATAAGAACACTTTTGATTACAATAAACTGAGGAAGTTAATAAATTACGAGTGTTGTAGTTGCTGACTGAGTACCAAAAAATTAGTAAAAGCACTTTTAACTACAACAAACTCAGCTACTTGGTAAATTCCAGGTCTTTTAATTGGTGACTGAATATAAAAAAATTAATAAAAAAAGCACTTTGGATGCACCTTTACAACAAAAGAGTCTCAATACAACATGAGATTGTCCCACAACTCGACAATACGCATTGTAGATTTTTCAAATGAAAGCCAACAGGTGGGAGCCAAAGCAAGGAAAATGTGTTGTTCCCCCTGAGTGAAGACTTAGATATATTCATTCCTATATGCATCTTGTCATTTTGCACTGTGTTAAAAGTGATTTCAAAAATTTTTGCACAAATCTTCCAGACTCTTAGATTTTTTTTACAGTTATGACTTGCAACCAGGACTTATTAATAACAGCTAAATTTCACAACTGTAACCCATGTTTATTTTTATTCAATAAACCTCTTGACTAAATGATTTTTTCCTATTGATGGTGCAACCTCCAATCTAGTTCTGTATGGGTACGTCCGTCTTCTTAACATACAGATACTGCTCCACGATTAAACTCAAATAGAGCAAGTAAATATACCAGTAAATCCATTATGACATTAAAGAAACTGATACAAACAGAGTTGTTTGGCTACACACTGATCTATTGTCTAGTCAATATCCACTGAGAAAAGGTTAGTTTTTAGGTTGACAAGAAGCTTTTCATGAAAATGAAATGCCAGAGCCTGCTTAGCAATGCTGGTTGCTTTTATTCTTATCAGATTAGCATGGCTCAACAAATCCAGCTGACATACTTTTCACGAACTTCAGCAAGTTGTCAGCAGCCGAATAGGGTATATCATGTTTAACGAGAAATGAGACAAGCCTTGCCTCTATAGTTGTCTCCTTTTCGTTTTTGGAAAAAGTGATGAACAAGTGGCAGAGTCTGAGAAGACGAAGCAATCCATGTATTTTCATTAACCCCTGACAATAAAGATTACAGATGGGCTGCCCAATGGAACCATGAAACAGCCGTGGCTATAAGAAGGAATAAGTGATTTATAACCTGCTTCCTCTCGACAGCATCTCTGCAACTTTACATTCACATTTGATTTGAATGAATAATATGCAAACAGAAATCAGGTAGAAATTAAACAATAGATAATTTTCTAAAGTTTGGAATGCATGTTCTACAGGAAATGAGTGCTAGCTTACATTTGAATACAGTATTAAGCTCTAAATGAAATAGCATTTTCATTTCTTAACCATTGTTCAGCATTCTGAATTTCACACATATTTAGAAGAACTTCTTTTCAATCAATCAATCAATCAATCATTTATTACCCACAACTAACAAAAAGTAGTACAAGTGGAGTACATAATAATAAAAAAGAAAACAAAAAAGAACAAAAAAACTCAACAAACACTAGCAATTAAATTAAACTACGAAAAGAACTGTAAAAGACCGTGGTCAGGGCCAAATTTACAAAATGCATCTGCAGAAAGCTTTTTATGTAGGTCACCGAGCTTTTGAGTTACATCCGTAACATAGAAATTTTTAACCAGATACCGATTTCTAGTCCATGGCAGCAGAGAAAGAAGAAATTTGCAAAATTCGAAATAAGTAACTTTAATCTTTTTTAAATCCTTTAGCTTAAGAACAGAATGAACACCCGAAAAATAAAGAAAAATTGATCAGAAAAAGTCGAGAATAAGCGCCCAAGAGCTCTTCTGTTATAATTTCCACGGTTTGCTACAATTTTTGAATAACTGAACTGAATTTTTCTTACTGAATCAGCAACAATCTGTTTACGAAAGAGAGCTAGAGAATTTGAAATAGTAATACCAAGCCACCGAAAGGAAGAGACAGAAAGTACAGAAAATTCATTACATACCAGAGGAGTAGATGAAGACAGATTATAAGATAAGAATTCACACTTGTCAAGATTCATGGATAGACCAATATTTAGGAAAGACTGAGAAACTAAGGAAACCATCGCAGAAAGAGCAGACTTAGTACGACTAATCAATGGGATGTCATCAGCATAGGCAATGTAAGAAACATCAGTAGAACCAGAAAAATAAGTGCCTGAGATCTTTTCCAGAACAGTAGAAATACAAATTTTGAACAGTGTTGGTGATAAAACACCTCCCTGCCTAACACCACGAAGCACTTTAATAGTTGTTTCTGGAGAAGATTTCAGGCGGAGGTAAGAATTAGAATACCAAAACCGTAGAAGGTAAATAACCGAAAAATTAACTCCAGAAGAAGCCAAAGAAAAGAAAAGCTGGTTATGAACAACAGAATCAAAAAGCTTTGAAAGATCAAGTGTACAGAGATATACGCCTTTACCCTTAGAAGAATTAGAAAGTAGAATAGAAGAAAGGACACGATGAGCATGTTGGCACCCCACACCAGGTCTGAAACCAAGTTGATTTTCACCAAAGAAAGAAATATTTCGAGTTAAATTAGGTAAAAGAATATACTCGAAGACCTTGCTAATTTGCAAGAAACAGAAACTGGACGGTAAGAAGAGCAATCTGTAGGCGGTTTACCTCTTTTTAAAATTGAAGTCACGCTGCCACACAAAAAGCTTTCCGGGACGACAGAAGATGCCAAGCACATTTGAAACAAAAGCCAAGATGTGACACAAGTTCAGCACATTGGGGAGTTAGATGCATTTTAGAGATACCATGAGCATCAATAGATTTCGACTTAAGATGATTCAAAGCATTCACAACTTCACAACGCGATATAGGCAAAACAAAACGCTGACTTAGAAATCTAGGGACAATTTTAACAAACGCTTCACCAAACTTTCTATGAACAGAATAATTCAAAACGGAGACAATCTTCGATTAATATGCATGCCAAGAACTTGTTGGAATATCAATACTACTTACATCAGAATCGTCTGTTTTACTTGAATTAATTACTTTCCTCCAATCTTTAGGCGAAGATGGAAAATCAAGCCCTCGGTATCGGACACTTTTTAGATACTTCTGAAATTCTAATTAAGTTTTCTGTTTAATAAGAAAAACATTACCGGACCTATGTCGACCACAATCTGTCCAAATTTTTAGCGAAAATTTAGCTTTATTTTCACAGGCCTTAAGGTTAGGGTCAAGTGACCAAAGAGGCTTTTGAGTATTCTTTCGGATTCGCTTTACTGGGACAGAAATTTTTTCAGCTTCTTTCATAGCAGAGAGGATAGAATGATAATATCGGTCTATTTTATATTTAGCATAAATAAAATTCTGACTACACTGCAAAAGCTAATAAAGAACATAAATCGTACTTAGAAGTGAAGCCAAAGTTATAAGATAAACAGAAAAATTCGCATCATTCCAATCAGGCTTATAAAACCATTTAGAACGTACACCACGACTCTTAGACATACTCCCAGAACAAACAACAGACTTTGATAAACAAAAAGACAGCGGAAGGTGATCAAGATCATTCTCGTCAAAATGAACCGTAACTGGCGAGCAGACAAGAGCTGCAGAACAAATAACGTGATCAATGTCTGATTTACTACCTGAATGGTGAATATACGTAAAATCATGGGACTTCCGAACAATTTTATAAGCCGGGAGAGAATCAAAAAGCTGACCATTCCTTACATTATCAGAAACCAGATCGGTATTAAAATCACCAGCAATAACAAAATGCAACCCATTATCCGATATCTTTTGAATTAAAGTTTTAAGACCATTACAAGCACAAGAGAAATTCTGAAGTGAACGAATGGAACGATTCGATCAGTCTATTGGGCTTTGAAAGTGGAAAGTTAATGCCCAAAAGAAGAAAGATAGATTTAAAAAGAAAAAAATTTACTCAATTCTAGTAAAATATTCCCTCTGCTTAGCAGTGTCTGTACATCTTTACTATATTAATGGTTAAAAATTACTTTCATAGAGGCACCTGTCTTATATGTAAAATATTTGCTTTTGGAAGCACGTAAATTACTAGTTTACAATTCTAGCAATTTCTGCAGTAGCCTATCCAACCATATATCATTAGAAGTAGAGAGCAAACATTTGTCCGTCTTCCCGTACGGTGACATTGCTTAGTAAAAATTCAGTGATAAGAGTCATTTCAGTGATAGTGTTAAGACTATCACTAAGAGTCATCAGTGATAAGAAAAAAGTGCGGCATTTCTCTTGACATTGCGGTATTATACCCCAAAATGGGGTATAAGTGGCAGCACAGGCTCGCCTACTTTTCCTTGACCATGCTCAATAGAAACACTGCTCCTTACTTACAGTTCTTTACCACGAACTGTTTGATACTGTTTTAGGGTTCACCTAAATTGGTTCAACCCTTCAAAAATTGTTTAAGTTTTAATTAAAGCTGGAAATTCTTCAAAATTTCTTAAAACAGTATATTAGTAAATAAGATTTGGAGTAAACTGACTATACAAATTAGGTTTTTCTACCCATCCAACAAATTCGTTTAGATCTATTATTAATATGATAAACTCATGTTTGAATATTGCAATATATTTACCTAAAACAAAATTTGTTTAATATTGTGTAATATAAAGTAAAAACAAGACATCAAATGTAGATAAATATATAAAATTTGGCCAGACAGGGCCATAAGTGGGACTGTTAGTTTTTCTCCGTGGAAATTTCCCAGTGGTAATTTTGGGCTGGGAGGGAACGGTCCGTGGGTTTTTCCCAAGGGATTTTGAAGGAAGGAATTTTCCATAGGGAAATTTTCCGTGGAAAGAATTTTTCGTCAGCAGCCATTAACTGAAAACGATCAAAAACTTAAAACAGGAAGTTTGTTTCAACTGAGAGTACCAACAACAGAACTTAAAATGAAGAGAATTTATTCTGTACACAAGGGGGCTTTCCCTCCCAGATCCTATGCTCTTTACGCTAAAATTTGACTATTTGCCCCAATTCTTTAAGGAAAACTCCTGAAATAAATTTGACTTACTTGACTTATGTCCCATCCGTCCTTGAAGGTCGTTTTGGGGCATCTTCTTTAACCAGTTCATTGATATGCCTCCTGTAGGTGCTTCTGTTGTCGGCCAGGCGGAGGAATTGTGGCAGGTTGTAGGATGAGAAGTTCTTTCCATCTCTTCGGAGGGCGACCTCTGGGGCGAGAACCGTGTACTCGTCCATCGAAGGTTATCTTCGGAGACGAGTGCTATCAATGTGTTGGGTACGTTCAAGCCATTTGAGCTGTTGTAGTTTATTTTGTCAAGTATTGTAAATTTGACTTTCAGATTATGGAGAAGCTTGGAGTTGGAGATTCTGTCATGGTAAGTGATACCAGTGATGCGTCGTAAGGATTTGGTTTCAAAGGCAGCTAGGCGACATTGATCGTCTGTTTTAAGCGTAAAGGATTCACAGGCATAGATGGCGATCGGAATAATGAGGGAGTAGAAGAGTCTCGTTTTGAGAATTGTTGTTAAGTTCTTATTCCTCCAGATGGGCATCAGAGCTTGAAAACTGGAGTTCGCAAGCGTCAGGCGTCTCTTTATGTCTTTGAGTTGGTTGTTATCAGAAGTAAGTAAGCTGCCAAGGTAGGTGAAGGATTCCACACACTCAATGGTATCTCCACCAAGCTGAAGGCTGAGATTTACCTGTGAATCGAGCTTGCGTGAGGAGCGCATGGCTTTCGTTTTTGAGGTGTTGATGGCCATCCCGAAGAGGTTGGTAGACGAGTGAACGCTGTTAGCCTGGGATTGTAGATCTTGAAGGGACTCGGCTTTTAGGTCTATTTCATCAGCATATACTAGTTTGTCTATCACCACTCCTCCGACAAGGGCGCAGGGTGGGTTGTCTGTGAGTGAAAGGGCTGAAGATGGGAAGAGATTGAACAGCTCCGGTGATATTAGGCAACCTTGAAGCACTCCGGTAGAGGTTTTGAAGCTACCGGTAAGCCCTTCTCCAGTCATGACGTGGCTTCTGAACTTCATATAAATGTCTTTGATCAGCGAGATCAGGTTGGACAGGATGTCAAAGTGAAGAAGGATGTGCCATAAACCTTCTCTCCATATCAGATCGAAAGCTTGTTTAAAGTCTATGAAAAGGTGGTAGATGCTGCGGCCAAGTTCGCTATACTTCTTCATGATCTGCCGAACAGTGAATATCTGATCAGTTGTTGATCTATTAGGTCGGAAGCCGGCTTGGTATTCCGGAATGACCATTGAGGAAATGGCTCGTATGTGCCCGAGCATGACTCTTGTGAGGATTTTTGCTGCGTGGCTGGTAAGACTTATTGGGCGGTAGTTGTCGCAGACAGGTTTAGAGCCTTTCTTATGCAGGGAGATTATCGTGGGTTCGCACCAGGGTGAGGGGAAGTGACATTTTTCCCAAGCAGCTGTGGCAATTTTATGGTAAAGGTCAAGGAGTGGTTTGCAGTTTACTTTCAGTAATTCAGACTGGACTCCATCGGGGCCGGCAGCTTTGTTTTTTATCAAGTCTCTGATAGGTGCTTCTATTTCAGAGTGAAGAGGGGGAGGGCTTGGGTCTGTAGAAGTTATGGGGAAAGTGTCGAGAATTGTTGGGTCTACGTGGATGGCCAAATTCAGTTTATTTTGAAAATGGTTCTTCCATCGAGAGCGGATTCCGTCTGTGGATTGTATTTGGTTTCAAGGATCGTCGACAAGGGAACACGCTTTGATGTCCTTCTTATTGGTCGATTCCCGCACTCTTCTATACATGTAGTGGGGGTCTCGTTTCTTGAAGGCTGATTCACATTGATCACACGTTTCTTTAATAAAAGCACGATGAGCACGTCTGATGGTTTTCTCTACAGCTCGTTTGAGTTGCTTGTATTGGTCCCTACTTTCTTTATCTTGCTTGTTCGTGAGTCGGCGCTTTTTGTCGAAGAGGGAGATGATCTCGTCTGTTATCCAAGGTTTAGGATTGTTTTTTTTGGGTACCCAGTGTGGAATGTGCGACATCACATATGATATTTGTGCTGCTAGTCACCAGGTTGTCGATATCTTCCTTAGATAGGATAGGTGGAGAGCTCGACTTGATCTCCGAAATTTTTCCGGATAGAATGGTGATATAGGTCAAACGTATGTTCTCGGCTTTCAGTAGATCTACTCGAAATTTGGGGATTTTCTTAGACAACTTTGATGCTGTTTTAAGTCTTGTTTTGAACCTAGACAAGACAAGCGAGTGGTCGCTGTCAAAGTCGCCGACAGCTAGCGTGACCGTGTTTAGGACTTAACGTTTTCCGACCTCTAGACACGAGGATGGAGTCTATTAAGTTTTTAGCTTTTCCATCCGGTGAGGTCCAGGATGTCTTACGGCGAGGTCTGTGCTTGAGCAGTGTGTTTGTAATGACTAAATCGCTTTCTCTGCAGAATTCGATAAGGCGTTCTCCTCTTCTGTTCATTTTCCATGTCAAAATTTGCCTATTACATCTTCATGTCCTGTGTGGTTGTTTCCAACGATGGCGTTGAAGTCACCAATGACAAAGATTATGTCCTTTTTAGGGACAGAATCAACTAGACTTTGAAGCTGGAGATAGAAGTTTTCAGAATCTTCGTCGCTTTGCTTTGAATAAAAATAAAATAATTTCAACTGACTTCTGATACGAGAGAAAAGGGCAACTTATATGAATGCAACTACAAGCAACACAGTCTTATCTCTGGATGTTCAGTCTCAATGGTCCATAATTGCCTAGTGTGGCAATATCGCGTTCAGACAATCCATTTTCTAGAAAAAAGGAACGAAAAACCAGAAGTAGTAAAAGCAGTAGAAATCTGCAGTTTTCTAGAAATATTTATAGACAGGTTTATCAGTTATCCTTATCAAAACTGTTTTTTCTGAACCAATACAGGCAATTTTTTTACGGTCAGCGTAATGCGTGGTCAGATCAGGGTCAGATATTGGCAAAGCCTAGCGTAGGGTCAGCAATAAAGAAAATAAGGACTAGTGCTGATTGCATTTCGTATTAGAAGTTATGATTTGTTTGTTTGTCTTTTTTCTTTTTTTTTATTCTTCGGTCTTTTATTTAATTTTCATTTTTTATCCCTTTGTGTCCCTGCTTTTTTTATCTATTATTTTCATATGTACTTTTGGTTTTTGCTTGTTATTGTAATAACAGTTTTGGATTTATAGAAAAAAACACTTAACACTTGGAAAAATGCTGAAATGAAACATTACATTTACTTTTTTTTTAACAAAATTTCCAGATACCTCTCTATTCTTCTGTAATTTTTTAAGTGGCTATACCTTGGAAGAATTCTTTTCTGAATTTAACCTGTCCAAACACTTTACCACCCCACCCTCTTATCTGCAAATGTATAGCCCAAATTATATATTTCCCATATATTCTGTCCCTTGTCTTTGTCTTGTCTCGCTCTAAGCTGAAAAAACTAACGTAACCGGTCGAAGAAACTGGATTGTTCTCGAGTTTTACACAGCATAAACTTAAGTGAGTTGCCCCTAATACGGAAATTAAAAAAATAATACTTAAATAAAATTCCCAACTGGAAAGCCTTCTTTTCCACGGGGGGCGGGGTATTTACCGGGGGAGTAAAGTATTTGGAAAGTTTGAAGTCAGAAAATAATTCTTTCTAGGCATATAGCCACTAAAAAATTACAAAAGAATAGCGAGGTATCTGGAAAAAAATCCCAGTATAAAATAATGCATGGTTCATTTAGGCTAAGTGTTTCTTTCCAACTGTTAAGTTTTTTTTTTTTTTTTTTTTTTTTTTTTTTTTTTTTTTTTTTTTTTTTTTTTTTTTTTTTTTTTTTTTTTTCATGACCATTTTTCCAAGTATTAAGTACTATTATTAGGTTGATGCACTGTTTCATTTAAGTGTTTTATGACGATCGCTGATCAAAGTTTACGTTATTTGTGCCTTTCATTTATGCGCTGTTTTAGTACATTTATATTTGGCTTTAAAATATACTTCTCTATCTATCTATCTAATATGCAGAACACTTGTACCAAACACATTTTGCATTTAGACCCGCTATACCTTAGCCCCCCCCCCTAATAAGCAAATCTATAACCCTAATTAATTTCTAAAGTAACGAAGAAACTAACAAAAAAACTGGTGAGCTCTCAAATTTTACACAGTGTAAACTTGAGTGAGTCTTTTTTCCGATACCTTTAATAACATTGACGAAATCTAAGTATCAGAGTGAATAAAGTCTTTATCAACATATTTTATAAGATACGTCGGATAATATTGACAAAATCTAAGTATCAGAGTGAATAAAGTCTTTATCAACATATTTTGTCAGATACGTTGGATAATATTGACAAAACCTAAGTATCAGAGTGAATAAATTCTTTATCAACATCTTTTGTTGGATACGTCGGATAATATTGACAAAATCTAAGAATCAGAGCGAATAAATCCTTTATTAAAATTCTTTATCAACATCATTTATCGGATGCGTTGGATAACATTATTAAAATCTATGTATCAGAGTGATTAAATTCGTCATCAACATCTTTGGTCAGTTAATCGGATAACATTGACAAAATTAAGTGTCACAGTGAATAAATTCTTTATCAACATATTTTGTCGGATACGTCGGATAAAATAACTAAAAATCTAAGTATCATAATGATTAAATTCTTCATCAACATCTTTGGTCAGATACATCGGATAACATTGACAAAATCTTAGTATCTGAGTGAATAAATCCTTTATCAACGTATTTTGCCAGATACGTAGGATAACATTGACACAATCCAAATATCAGAGTGAATTAACATCTTTTGTTGGTAACATAAGATAGCATTGACAAAATCCAAGTATCAGAGTAAATTAATTTTTTATCAACGTCCTCTGTCAGATACGTTTGATAACATTTACAAAATCTAAATATCAGAGTGAATAAATTCTTTAATGTCTCAAGATTTAAGATGTTCGCTAAGAATTTTCCAATGGTTTCAGAAATATTTGGCTTTTTTACTCTTGATACTATTGCGGAACAAATTGCGAAATAATCTAAGATGTTGGCTAAGCATTTTTTAATAATTTCGGAAATATTTGAATGGTGTAAGATTGGAATTGGGGACTACTAAGGATGAAAGAATGACGTCCTAGTCAACTGAACTAACAAATCGATACTAATAAGTTGTTCTTATAAATATATTAGCAAAAACCCTCTTATATCACCTTATCAATAAAAATTTAAATTGAATGAGCAGTATCCTATTAATACATCCGACCACACCGATTAAATTTATGAATTTTTAATACTGGAGTATGCAGAAAGTGGAAATTAATAAAGCCGTATACATTTTAGGCAATAATACGACAGCAGCTAGGCATCAATGACCTAATCTCCAAGGACCGCAATGCCCCTCCCCTCCCCCCCCCCAACAATTTTCCCCTCTCTCTGTTTAAATTTCATACTCTTAGCCAATACCTTTCGAAAAGGATGCATAAAGTTGAAACTAATAAAGTAGTTTACATTTCAGACAATCTTTTTTTTAGACGGAATATCTTGACAATAATGATGTTAATTTCTAAAGAGAGTGAAATCTGAGGGGATGCTGACTCTTACATCTTAGGCAATCTTTTTTGTAGGAATGCCTTGACAAAAATTATTTCAATTTCCAAAGAGAGTGTAATCTGCGGGAATTGCAGACTCCTACATTTTAGGTAATCTTTTTTCGGAGAGATGCCATGACAATGACTATTTAAATTTCAGACTTCTAACAAATACCTTTTTAAAAGAAATACATAGTATTGGAGTATGCATAAAGTTGAAACTAATAAAGTCGTGGTTGCAACTAATAAAGTTGTGTACATTTTAGACAATCTTTTTTTTGGAGGAATGTCTTGACAATTATTTACTAAATTTCGGAAGAGAGGAAAATCTGAGATGATGCCGACTCCTACCTTTAGGTAATCCTGTTTTTTTTGTTTTTTCCTGTTTTCTTACATGCTAATTCTTCTCTTCGTGAAACTTTGACATTGAAGTTGTTTTCTCCTCACGAATCTCATTATGTTCGTGGAACTTATTGCATACTGATTTTGGTTCTTATTTTCCTTCATGATACTTGTTGCGTTCTGAGCCTTTGATCTTGGAGCGGCTGCATGATTATTTTTTCGTGAAACTTGTTGCATGGTAATTATTCTCTTCCAGAAACTTTTACATTGGTTTTTTCTCCTCACGAACCTGATTTTATTCCTGGAACTTCTTGCATACTAATTTTTGTTCGTGAAACCTATCACATATTGATTTTTCTCCTTCATGAAACTTGTACATTGCTTTTTTATCATTGTACAAGTTATACATTGATTGTTCTCATCATGAAACTTATTTTCTTCATGGCACTTATTGTGTACTGATAATTTTTTTGTTGAACGTGTTGCATGCTGATTATTGTCAGTGAGACTTGTAGCATGCTAATTTTTCTCTTCTTGAAACTTTTACATTGAATTTTTTTCTCCATCTCATTATTTTCATGGAACTTAGTGCATACTGATTTTTGTTCTTGGAAATTGTAGATTAATTTTTCTCCTCGTAAGAGCTATACATTGACTTACTAACACTGTAAATTATTTTTCTTCGTGATACCTGTTGCGTTCTGACCCTTTGTTCAAGGAGCTTGTTGCATGCTAATTTTTTTTTCGTGAAACTTGTTGCATGCTAATTTTTCTCTTCCTGAAACTTGTACATTGATTTTTTCTCCTCACGAACCTTATTTTGTTCATGGAACTTGTTACATGCTGATTTTTGTTCGTGAAACTTGCACCATGGTGATTTTTGGTCGTGAGACATGTTGCATGTTGTTTTTTCTCTTCGTGAAACTTGTATATTGACTTTTCTCCTCACGAAATTAATTTTCTTTATGGAACTTGATGTTTATTATTTTTTTGTGAAACATAATTTATCATGATATGCTAGTAGGTTAACCTAACCTACACAGGCTAGGCTAGGTTAAGTTAGGCTAGATGACATCTTGTTTTCGTTGAACTTGTTTCATGCTGATTTTATTTTCGTGAAACCTATTTCATGCTGATTTTTATTCGTGAAGCCTATCACATGTTGTTTTTTCTTCGTGAAACTTGTAAATTGTTTTTTTTTTTATTGTAAAGTTATACATGGATTGTTCTCATCATGAAACTTATTTTGTTCATGGTGCTTGTTGTGAACTGATCATTTGCTCGACGAACGTGTTGCATGCTGATTATTGTCAGTGAGACTTTTTGCATTCTAACTTTTCTCTTCGTGAAACTTTTACAATGAATTTTTTCTCCTCATGAATCTCATTATTATCATGCAACTTATTGCGTGCTGATTTTTGTTCTTGGAACTTGTACATTAATTTTTCTCTTCGTAAAAATTAAACATTGACTTTACTCATTCTGAAACTTATTTTCTTCATGATACTTGTTGCGTGCTGATCCTTTGTTCATGGATCTTGCTGTATACTTATTTTTTGTTCGGGAAACTTATTGCACGCTAATTTTTTTTCTTCCTCAAACTTATACATTGATGTTTTCTCCTCAAGAACCTGATTTTGTTCCGGGAACTTGTTGCATGCTGATTTTTGTTCGTGAAACTTGTACCGTGATGATGTTTGGTCGTCAGACATGTTGCATGCTGATTTTTGTTCGTGAATCTTGTACCATGATGATGTTTGGTCGTGAGACATGTTGCATGTTGTTTGTTCTCTTCGTGAAACTTTTTCATTGATTTTTCTCCTCACGAAACTGATTTTCTTCATTGAACTTGATGTTATGATTTTTGTTTGTGAAACATAATGTATTATGATATGCTAGTAGGTTAACCTAGCCTAACCTACACAGGCAATGTTAGGTCAAGTTTGGTTCGATGACATCTTTTTTCGTGTGAAATAGTTGCATGCTTATCTTATGTTCCTGAAACTTGTTGCATGTGTTTTTTCCAGTCGTGAAACTTGCACAATGATTTTTTTTCTCTTGATAAAACTGAGTTTGTTCAAGGAAGGCGTTGCACGCTGATTTTTATCCGTGGAACATCTTGAATAATGATTTTTGTTCGTGAAACCTGTTACATGTTGATTTTTCTCTTCGTGAGACATGTACATTGATTTTATCCTCGTGAAACTAATTTTCTTCATGAAACTTGTTGCCTGCTGATTTATTTTTGTTCGTGGAACCTATTGCATGCTGATTTTTTTTCGTGAAACCGGTCACATGTTGATTTTTTCCTTCATGACACTTGTACATTGATTTTTTGTCATCGTAAAAATTATATTTGGATTGTTCACATCATGAAACTTATTTTTTTCATGGTACTTGTTTTGTACTCATCATATGTTCGTTGAACGTGCTGCATGCTGAATATTGTTAGTGAGACTTCTTGCATGCTAATTATTTTCTTCGAGAAACTTTTACATTGAATTTTATTTCTCCTTATGAATTTGAATATGTTCATGGGACTTACTGCATGCCGATTTTTGTTCTTGGAACTTGTACATTAGTTTTTCTCTTCGTAAAAGTTATACATTGACTTTACTCATAGCGAAACTTATTTTTCTTCATGATACTTGTTGTGCGCTGATTCTTTGTTCTTGGAGCGTGTTTTATGATTAATTTTGGTTAGTAAAACTTGTTGCATGTTAATTTTTCTCTTCCTGAAACTTACAGATTGATTTTTACTCCTCAAGATCCTGATTTTGTCCATGGAACTTGTTGCATTGATTTTTTGTTCGTGAAACTTATACTATGGTGATTTTTGGTAGTGAGACATGTTGCATGTTGTTTTTTCTCTTCGTGAAACTTGTACATTTAGTTTTCTCCTCATGAGTGGATTTTCTTCATGGAATTTTTTGTGTACTGATTTTGTTCGTGAAACTTGTTGTATGTTGATTTTACCCTCGTGAAACCCACATATTGTTTTTCTTCTCCTGTTGAAACTGATTTTGTTGAAGGAAGGTGTTGGCGCTGATTTTTGTACGTGGATCATCTTTAATGCTGATTTTTTTTCGTGAAACGTCTTATATGTTGATTTTTCTCTTCGTGAGACATGTGCATTGATTTTTATTCTGGTGAAACTAATTTTCTTCATGAACTTGTTGCCTGTGGATTTTTTTTATTCGTGGAACCTGTTGCATGCTGATTTTTGTTCGTGAGACCTGTCAAATGTGGATTTTTTTTTCTTCATGAAGCTTGTACATTGATTATTTTCATCGTAATATTTATGCATTGATTGTTCTCTTCATGAAACTTATTTTCTTCATGGTAATAGTTGTGTTTTGATCATTAGTTCGTCCAACGTTTTGGATGCTGAATATTGTTAGTGAGACTTGTTGCATGCTAATTTTTCTCCTCGCAAAACATTTACATTGATTTTTTTCTCCTCACGAATCTGATTATGTTCAAGGAACTTATTGCATGCTGATTTTTGTTCTTGGAACTTGTATATTAATTTTTCTTCTGAGCGTGTTGAGTGCTTATTCTTTATTCGTGAAACTTGTTGCATGCTAATTTGTCTCTTCATGAAACTTATACATTGATTTTTTCTCCTTATGAACCTGATTTTGTTCATGGAACTTTTCGAATGCTGATTTTTGTTCATGAAACTTGTATTATGGTTATTTTTGGTCGTGACATATGTTGCATGTTGTTTTTTCCTTCGTGACACTTTTAGATTCATTTTTTCCTCGCGAAACTGATTTTCTCCATAGAACTTGTTTCGAGCTTATTTTTGTTCGTGGAACTTAATTTATCAGGATATGCTAGTAGGTTAATCTAACCTACTCAGGCTAGGTTAGGTTAAGTTAGGTAACATGTCCTCTAACCTAACTTAACCTAACCTTGCCTGTGTAGGTTAGGTTACATTCTACAATACTATGTAATCCTTTTCAAAAGGTATTGGTTAGGAATATGAAATTTAAATAATTTTTGTCAAGACATCCCTGCAAAAAATATTGCCTAAAATGTAGGAGTCTGCATTCTCTTCAGATTTCCCTCGCTTCGGAAATTTAAATATTTTTGTCGAGACATTCCCTAAAAGAAGATTTTCTAAAATCCAATACCATGTAATCCTTTTCAAAAGGTATTGGCTAGGAGTTTGAAATATAAAGAATTATTTCCAAGACATCCCTCAAGACAAAGATTGTTTAAAATGTATTCAACTTTATTAGTTTAAACTTTAAGCATACTCCAATACTATGTGATCCTTTTCAATCCCTCAGGTTTCACTCTCGTCGGAAATTCAAACAAATATTGTCAAGAAATCTCCCCCCCCCCAAAAAAAAATTGTCTAAAATGTATACGGCTTTATTTGTTTCAACTTTATGCATACTCAAATACTATGTAATCCTTTTCAAAAGGTATTGGCTACGAGTCTGAAATTTAAATAGTCAATATCATGACGTCCCTCTAAACAAAGATTGTCTAAAATGTAAGGTCTGAATCCCCTTAGATTTCACTCTCTTTGGAAATTTAATTAATCATTGTCACTACCATCCTCCAAAAAAAGATCGTCTAAAATGTGTACGACTTTATTAGTTTCAACTTTATGCATACTCCAATACTATGTAATCCTTTTCAGAAGGTAATGGCCAGGAGTCTGAACTTTAAATAATTATAGTCAAGACATAAATCCAAAAAACGATTGTCTAAAATGTTTACAACTTTATTAGTTTCAACTTTATGCTTACTCCAATACTATTTCATCCTTTTCAAAAGGTATTGGCTATGAGTATGAAATTTCAATAATTATTGTCATGACATCCCTCAAAACAAAGATTTGCCTAAAATGTAAGGGTCTGAATCCCCTTAGATTTCACTCTCTTTGGAAATTTAATTAATCATTGTCACTACCATCCTCCAAAAAAAGATCGTCTAAAATGTGTACAACTTAATTAGTTTCAACTTTATGCATACTCCAATACTATGTAATCCTTTTCAGAAGGTAATGGCCAGGAGTCTGAACTTTAAATAATTATTGTCAACACATAAATCCAAAATATGATTGTCTAAAATGTATACGACTTTATTAGTTTCAACTTTATGCATACTCCAATACTATGTAATCCTTTTCAAAAGATATTGACTAGGAGTCTGAAATAATAAAGAATTATTGTCAAGACATCCCTCCAGAAAAGATTGTCTAAAATTTATACGACTTAATTAGTTTCAACTTTAAGCATAGTCCAATACTATGTAATCCTTTTCAACCCTTCAGGCTGGACTCTTTGGAAATTTAAGTAATTATTGTCAAGACATCCCTCCCAAACAAAACGATTGCCTTAAATGTATACAACTTTATTAGTTTCAATTTTATGCATACTTCAATACTATATAATATAATCCCTTTCAAAGGGTATTGGCTAGGAGACAGGAATGTAAATAATTATTTTTATGACATCCCTCAAAAAAATTGTCTATAATGTATACGACTTTATTAGTTTCAACTTTAAGCATACTCCAATAGTCTGTAATCTTTTCAACCCCTCAGGCTTCACTCTATTCAGAAATTTAAATAATTATTGTCAAAAAATCCCTCCAAAAAAGATTGCCTAAAATATAGGAGTCTGCATTCCCATCATATTTCACTCTTTTCTGATATTTAAATAATTATTGTCAAGACATTCCTCCAAAAAAAAATTCTAAAATGTATACAACTTTAAGCTTTATGGATACTCCAATATTACGTAATCCTTTTCAAAAGATATTGGCTAGGAGTTTGAAATATGAAGAATTTTTGTCAATACATCCCTCCAAACAAAGATTTTCTAAAATTTATAAGACTTTAATAGTATAAACTTTAAGCATACTCCAATACTATGTAATCCTTTTCAGCCCCTCAAGTTTCACTCTCTCCGGAAATTTATATAATTATTCTCAAGACCCCCCCCCTAAAAAAAAGTTCTTGTTTAAAATGTATATGGCTCATTTAGTTTCAACTTTAGTTTAGTTTCAATACTATGTAATCCTTTCAAAATTTATTGGCTAGGAGTCTTAAATTTAAATAGTTATTGACATGACATCCCTCCAAAACAAAAATCTCCTAAAATGTAGGAGTCTGCATCCCCTCAGACTTCACTCTTATTGGAAATTTAATTAATTAATGTCATTAACTTCCTCCAAAAAAGATCGTTTAAAATGTATACAACTTTATTAGTTTTAACTTTATGCATACTCCAATACTATGTAATCTTTTTTAAAGGGTATTGGCTAAGAGTCAGGAATGTAAATAATTATTGTTATAACATCCCTCCAAAAATAGATTGTCTAGAATGTATACGACTTTATTAGTTTTAACTTTACGCATACTCCAATACTATGTAATCCTTTTCAACCCCTCAGGCTTTACTCTCTTCAGAAATTTAAATAATTATTGTTAAGACATTCTTCCAAAACAAAAAGATTTTCTAAAATGTATACAACTTTATTAGTTTCATTTTTATGCATACTCTAATACTATATAATCCTTTTCAAAGGGTATTGGCTAGGAATCTGGAATGTAAATAACTATTGTTATAGCATCCCTCCAAAAAAGATTGCCTAAAATGTAGAAGTCTGCATCCCCTCAGACTTCACTCTTTTCGGAAATTTAAATAATTATTGTCAAGACATCCTCCCTCCCCCCCAAAATGATTGTCTAAAATGTATACGGCTTTATTAGTTTAAATTTCATGCAAACTCCAATACTACGTAATTCTTTTCAAAGGAAAATGGCTAGGATTCTGAAATTTATATAATCACTGTCAAGACATCCTTCGAAAAAAAGATTGTTTAAAATGTATATGACTTCATTAGTTTCAACTTTATGCATACTCCAATACTATGTGATCCTTTTCAAAAGGTAATGGCTAGGAGTCTGAAATTTAAATAATTACTATCAAGACACCCCTTCAAAAACAGATTTTCTAAAGTGTATGCCACTTTAGTAGTTTTAACTTTAAACATTCTCTAATACTATGTAAATCTTTTAAACCCCTCAGGTTTTACTCTCTTCAGAAATATAAATATGTATTGTCAAGATATTCCTTTCAAAAAAAACTGGCTGAAATGTATATGAATTTATTAGTTTGAGCTTCTTGTATATTCCAATACTATGTAATCCTTTTCAAAAGGTATTGGCTAGGAGCATGAAATTTCAATATTTATTGTCATGACATCCCTCCATAAAAAGAATACCTAAAATGTAGGATTCTGCATCCCCTCAGATTTCACTCTCTTCAGAAATTTAAATAAATAAAGACACCAACCCCCCATCCCCAAAAAAAATGGCTAAAATGTATATAGCTTTATTAGTTTCAACTTTATGCATACTCCAGTACTATGAAATCCTTTTCAAAAGGTATTGGCTAGGAGTCTGAAATTTAAATAATTACTATCAAGACACCCCTTCAAAACAGATTTTCTAAAGTGTATGCCACTTTAGTAGTTTTTAACTTTAAACATTCTCTAATACTATGTAAATCTTTTAAACCCCTCAGGTTTTACTCTCTTCAGAAATATAAATATGTATTGTCAAGATATTCCTTTCAAAAAAAACTGGCTGAAATGTATATGAATTTATTAGTTTGAGCTTCTTGTATATTCCAATACTATGTAATCCTTTTCAAAAGGTATTGGCTAGGAGCATGAAATTTCAATATTTATTGTCATGACATCCCTCCATAAAAAGAATACCTAAAATGTAGGATTCTGCATCCCCTCAGATTTCACTCTCTTCAGAAATTTAAATAAATAAAGACACCAACCCCCCATCCCCAAAAAAAATGGCTAAAATGTATATAGCTTTATTAGTTTCAACTTTATGCATACTCCAGTACTATGAAATCCTTTTCAAAAGGTATTGGCTAGGAGTCTGAAAATTAAATAATTACTATCAAGACACCCCTTCAAAAACAGATTTTCTAAAATGTATGCCACTTTAGTAGTTTTAACTTTAAACATTCTCTAATACTATGTAAATCTTTTAAACCCCTCAGGTTTTACTCTCTTCAGAAATATAAATATGTATTGTCAATACATTGGCTAGGAGTCTGAAATTTAAATAATTATTGTCATGACATACCTCCAAAAAAAGATTGCTTAAAATGTAGGAGTCTGCATTCCATCAGATATAACTCTCTTTGGAAATTAAAATAATAATTGTCAAGACATTCCTCCAAGAAAGAGTGTTGAAAATTTAGGAGTCTGCATCCGTTCAGATTTCACTCTCTTTGGAAATTTAAATAATTATTGTCAAGACATTCCTTCAGAAAAATTTTTCTAAAATGTATACGACTTTATTAGTTTCAATTCTATGCTCACTCCAATACTATGTAATCCTTTTCGAAAGGTATTGGTGTGGAGTCTGAAATTTAAATAATTATTGTCATGACATCCCTGCAAAAAAAGATTGTTTAAAATGTAGGAGTGTGCAATCCCCGCAGATTTCACTCTCTTCGGAAATTTAAATAATTATTGTCAAGACCTTTCTTCAGAAAAAGATTTTCTAAAATGTATACGACTTTTTTAGTTTCGACTTTATGCTCACTCCAATACTATGTAATCCTTCTCAAAAGGTATTGGCTAGGAGTCTGAAATAAAAATAATTATTGTCAAGATACCCCCCCCAAAAAAAAAAAACAGGATTACCTAAAGGTAGGAGTCGGCATCACCTCAGATTTCCCTCTCTTCCGAAATTTAGTAAATAATTGTCAAGACATTCCTCCAAAAAAAAAGATTGTCTAAAATGTACACAACTATATTAGTTGCAACCATGACTTTATTAGTTTCAACTTTATGCATACTCCAATACTATGTAATTCTTTTAAAAAGGTATTTGTTAGAAGTCTGAAATTTAAATGATTATTGTCATGGCATCTCTCCAAAAAAAGATTACCTAAAATGTAAGAGTCTGCAATCCCCGCAGATTTCACTCTCTTCGGAAATTTAAATAATTATTGTCAAGACATTCCTTCAGAAAAATTTTTCTAAAATGTATACGACTTTATTAGTTTCAATTCTATGCTCACTCCAATACTATGTAATCCTTTTCAAAATGTATTGGCTTGGAGTCTGAAATTTAAATAATTATTGTCAGACATCCCTCCTAAAAAATATTGCCTAAAATGTAGGAGTCTGCATCCGTTCAGATTTCACTCTCTTCGGAAATTTAAATAATTATTGTCAAGACCTTCCTTCAGAAAAAGATCTTCTAAAATGTATACGAATTTTTTAGTTTTGACTTTATGCTCACTCCAATACTATGTAATCCTTTTCAAAAGGTATTGGCTAGGAGTCTGAAATAAAAATAATTATTGTCAAGATACCCCCCCCCCCCAAAAAAAAAAACAGGATTACCTAAAGGTAGGAGTCGGCATCACCTCAGATTTCCCTCTCTTCCGAAATTTAGTAAATAATTGTCAAGACATTCCTCCAAAAAAAAAGATTGTCTAAAATGTACACAACTATATTAGTTGCAACCACGACTTTATTAGTTTCAACTTTATGCATACTCCAATACTATGTAATTCTTTTAAAAAGGTATTTGTTAGAAGTCTGAAATTTAAATGATTATTGTCATGGCATCTCTCCAAAAAAAGATTACCTAAAATGTAAAAGTCTGCAATCCCCGCAGATTTCACTCTCTTCGGAAATTTAAATAAGTTTTATCATGGCATTCCTACAAAAAAAGATTGCCTAAGATGTAAGAGTCAGCATCCCCTCAGATTTCACTCTCTTTAGAAATTAACATCATTATTGTCAAGATATTCCTTCTAAAAAAAAGATTGTCAAAATGTAAACGACTTTATTAGTTTCAACTTTATGCATCCTTTTTGAAAGGTATTGGCTAAGAGTATGAAATTTAAACAGAGAGAGGGGCAAAACGCTGGGAGGGAGGGGCATTACGGTCCTTGGAGATTAGGTCATTGATGCCTAACTGCTTTCGTATCATTGCCTAAAATGTATACGCCTTTAATAGTTTCCAAATTCTGAATACTCCAGTATTAAAAATTCATAAATTTAATGGATGTGGTCAGATGTACTAATAGGATACTGGTCATTCAATTTAAGTTTTAAATGATAAGGTGATATGAGAGGGCTTTTGCTAATATATTTATAAGAACAATTTATTAGCATCGACTTGTTAGTTCAGTTGACTAGGACGTTATTCTTTCATCCTTAGGAGCCCCAGTTCAAATCTTACACCATTCAAATATTTCTGAAATCATTTATAAATGCTTAGTCAACGTCTTAGATCATTCCGCAATTTGTTCCGCAATAGTATCAAGAGTACAAAAGCCAAATATTTCTGAAACCATTGGAAAATTCTTAGCGAATATCTTAAATCTTGAGACATTTAAGAATTTATTCACTCTGATACTTAGGTTTTGTAAATTTTATCAAACGTATCTGACAGAGGACGTTGATAAAGAATTAATTCACTCTGATACTTGGATTTTGTCAACGCTATTTTATCTATCCAACAAAAGATGTTGATTCACTCTGATATTTAGATTGTGTCAATGTTATCTTACATATCTCACAAAATACGTTGATAAAGGATTTATTCACTCTGATACTTAGATTTTGTTAATGCTATCTGATGTATCTGACCAAAGATTTTGATGAAGAATTTAATCATTCTGATACTTAAATTTTAATAATGTTATCCGACATATCCGAAAAAATATGTTGATAAAGAATTTATTCACTGTGACATTTAATTTTGTCAATGTTATCCGATGTAAATGACCAAAGGTGTTGATGAAGAATTTAATCCCTCTTATACATAGATTTTAATAATGTTATCCAACGTATCCGACAAATGAAACGTATCAAACAGTTTGTGGTAACGAACTGTAAGTAAGGAGCGACCCGGCTCAATGGTAACCGAAACTCTAAAAAACGGAATTTTGATACCAATAAATACATCAAAAGAATCAGATTGTAATTCTGATTGCAAATATATAAGTTTCATCGTGTTTAATTTTACCTATCAAAAGTTACGTGCCTGAGAATATTTGGCTGATTTTCGAAAAAAGGGGGAAAGACCCCCTAAAAGTTATAGAACCTTAATGAGAATCACACCATCATATTTAGCGTATCAGAGAACCCTAGTGTAGAGGTTTCAAGCTCCCATCTACAAAAATGTGGAATTTTCCATTTTTTGCCAGAAGAAAGATCATGGATGCGTGTTTATTTGTTTTTTTTTTGTTTTTGTTTTTTTCTTTTCCCCAAGGGTGATCGTATCGACCCGGTGGTCCTAGAATATCGTGGGAGGGCTAATTGGAACGGAAATTAAAAGTTCTAGTGCCCTTTTTAAGTGACCAAAAAAATGGAGGGCAACTAGGCCCCCTCCCACGCTCATTTTTTTCCCAAAGTCACCCGATCAAAATTTTGAGATGGCCATTTTCTTCAGCATGGTCGAAAATTTTATAACTATTTCTCTTAGGATGACTTAATCCCTCGAAGCCCCCAGGAGGAGGGCTGAAAGTTATGAACTTTACCCAATGCCAACATATAGTATTGGTTATAGGGACCCGGCTCAATGGTAACCGAAACTCTAGAAAACGGTATTTTGATGCAAATAGATGCATCAAAAGAATTGGATTTTCATGCTGATTTCAAATATATAAGTTTCATCCAGTTTAATCCTACCCATCAAAAGTTACGCGCCTGAGAAAATTTGGCAGATTTTTGAAAAAGGGGGAAAGACCCCATAAAAATTATAGAACCTTAATGAAAATTACACCATCATATTCTGCGTATCAGAGAACCCTACTGTAGAGGTTTCAAGCTCCTATTAACAAAAATGTGGAATTTTGCATTTTTTTGCCAGAAGAAAGATCACGGGTGCGTGTTTATTTGTTTTTTTTTCCCCAGGGGTGATCGTGTCGACCCAGTGGTCCTAGAATATCGTGGGAGGGCACATTGGAATGGAAATTAAAAGTTCTAGTGCCCTTTTTAAGTGACCAAAAAAAATGGAGGGCAACTAGGCCCCCTCCAACGCTCATTTTTTTCTAAAGTCACCTGATCAAAATTTTGAGATAGCCATTTTGTTCAGCATGTTCGAAAATATTATAAATATGTCTTTTAGGATGACTTAATTCCCCGAAGTTCCCGGGAGGAGGGCTGAAAGTTATGAACTTTACCCAATGTTAAAATATAGTATTGGTTATTGGGAAGTATACAGTACAGACGTTTTCAGGGGAGATTTTTCCTGGTAGTGGGGGGGGGGTCGAGGGTTATGTAGGAGGATCTTTCCTTGAAGGAGGTTTTCATGGGGGAAGGGACATTGCTATGAAGGGGACGCCGGACTTCCCAGCATTATTTGAAAAAATATCAGAAATTAAATATAAAAAAACAAGTTTTTCAACTGCAACAGCAGTAACATCAAAACTTTAAACGAACAGAAAATATTACATATATGATTGGGTTCACCCCCTAGTCAATACCTCACTCTTTAAGCCAGAGATTTTTTAGTACTTTCATAAGAGCTATTTATTCTAATTAACGGCCTTTGTGATTAAGCGGTCATTTTTAAAGAATTGGAACAAAATTCAAACTTTCGCTTAAAGAGCAAGGTATTGACTAGGGGGCAAACCCCCTAATATACGTATTAAAAATATATGAATATAGAAGTTCGTTACGTAAGTTAATTCGTAAGTTACGTATATTTATTACTAATAAAAACGTTCGTAAATAAAATGAAACAAGTTTCGAGAAAGCCATTTAACCAAATAAAAGTAAATTAATATGAAAATCTTGTATTAATTATTCATGTACTGTGAGCCAAGATCAAGACCTGCATTTATTCAAAAACGTTCAAAAATTAAATAAAAAAAACAATTTTTTTTTAACTGAAAGTAAGGAGCGACATTAAAACTTAAAACGAGAAGAAATTATTCCGTATATGAAAGGGGCTGTCCCCTCTTCAACGCCTTGCTCTTTACGCTAAAGTTTGACTTTCTCACAACTCTATTTTTTTAAACAATAAAAAACTTTAGCGTAAAGAGCGAGGCGTTGAGGAGGGGACAGCCCCTTTCATATACGGAATAATTTTTGTTCGTTTTAAGTTTTAATGTCGCTCCTTACTTTCAGTTAAAAAAAAACTTGTTTTTTTATTTAATATACTAAAGGTACGTATCCGACAATTATTAAAGGTATCTTTCAAAAGACGTTAATAAGGAATTTATTCACTGTGATACTTAGATTCTGTCAATGCTATCCGACGTATCCGACAAATGACGTTGATGAAGAATGTTGATAAAAAATCTATTCACTCTGATACTTAGATTTTGTCAATGTTATCAAACGTATCAGACAAAATGCGTTGATAAAGAATTTTTTCACTCTGATACTTAGATTTTGTGAATTTTATTCAGCTTATCCGACAAAAGATGTTGATAAAGAATTAATTCACTCTGATACTTAGATTTTGTCAATGTTCTCCGACGTATCCGACAAAACATATTGATAAGGAATTTATTCAATCTGATGCTCAGAATTTGTCAATTTTATCCGACTTATCGAACAAAAGAGGTTGATAAATAATTTATTTACCATGATACTTAGATTTTGTCAAAGCTATCCTATGTATCCGATTAAAGATGTTAATAAAGAATTTATTCACTCTGATATTTAGCTTTTGTCGATGTTGTCAAACGTATCTGACAAAGGATGTTGATAAGGAATTTATTCACTCTGATACTTAGATTTTGTCAGTTTTGTCCTATTATCCGACAAAAGGTGTCGATAAAGATTTTATTCACTCTGATATTTAGATTCTGTCAATGTTATCTGACATATGGTATATGCCGGAATATGCATGGCGATGCTCTTAATAAGCGCCCTGTAATTGAAGAATTCTTGAGGAATCACGACGTGTTGTGCTTGCAAGAACATTTCCTAATTGAGTGCAATAAGGAGCTCCTTGAATTCTCTGATTCCCACGTGTTATATTTTTCGCCAGCCAAACGTCTTCTAAGCCACGGCAGACCCTCTGCTGGCATTGCTACCCTAGTTCGCAAATCTATTCCCAGTGTCCTCGTGGAGACCTCAGCCAATCATATCGCTATTCAAATTGCGACTCTGACCGCTATTAACACTAACCTTCCGACAGATTACAAGTCCGAAAAATCTGAAAAATGCTTTGCTCTTGCGGCCAAACGTCTTGCAAAATGTGTTACCCGCAATGCTATGCCCGAAAAGCTCCTGATTGGTGATTTTAATTGTGACTTACGTGACTTGACCTCAACTCTATCAAATCTTATCCTGCAGCTTACCAGTGATCTAGAAGTTCTACTGAAAAATCGTGACGCAACTTATCTTCATCATACGGGGGTCACTACCAACATCGATCACGTTTTAGCATCGGGAAATCTGTCCCAAAGCCAAGTGAAAGTCCTGTCTTCAACATACACTTCTGACCATTTTTCGATAACTGTCAAAGTAAAAATTTCTGCTGCTGCCCCGACAGACAAGATTCCAGTCTGGTTTGTCTAAGAAGAGTGGGAAAAGACAGACGCATCATCTTTCCAATTGGTCTGTGATACAATCCTTCGTAAGATTAAGATCCCTTTCATTCTTTTACAAAAATTTGCAGATATTTCCCTCGACGATGCTCGTGTGCTTATGGACATTTATTGTGCTCTTATTTGCCATGCCATTAAATGCGGCATAAAAGCTGCTGTGCCGACAGTGAAAATCAGGCGTGGAACGCGAATTCAAGGTTGGTCCCGGAACTCCGAACTGAAGTCTGCGTGTCAGAAATCTAAGTTTTGGTTCCAATTCTGGCTTGATTGTGACAGACCACGAACAGGCTGGGTTAACTGTGTCTGGAAACACGCAAACCGTGTATTTGCCAGAGCTCTAAACAAGCACAGGCGCGATTGCATACCCAATTTTTCTGAAAGCGTGAACCAAAATCTTAGTGCCCTGTGGAAACATGCCCTGCGACCCAAACGTTATGCTACGCCGGATTCTGTTCCTCGTCAAGATTTCTGGGAAGACCATTACCGCCGAGAGTTTGCACCTCCCCCTCCAATCTTAGTGCAGAACATGCTGAAAATCTTAACTACAGCTTACAGTGCCATGCAAATAGTGATTTTGTCGTGACACGAAGTATGGTTATCTCTGCTATAATGAAATTGAAAAAGAAATTCAGTAAGGGTACTGATTTTATCTGCGGGTCTGCTCTTGATTTTAGTAGTGATCTTCTGATTGACCACCTGAGCTTACTGTACCAAATGATATTCTCCTCTGGAATAGTGCCAAAATCTTTTTGCGAAGGTAAACTGATCCCCGTGTTAAAGTGAGGTAAACCTCCCCACCTTTGCAGTTCGTATAGACCCATTACTGTGTCGAATGTTTTTTGTAAGTTATTTGAGTTGCTAACATGCGAAGAAATTCGGTCAAAATGTTACGTTCCTTCGGGGCAGTTTGGCTTCCAGAAGGGACTAGGGTGTGGTCATGCCCTGTCAGCTCTATGTGCTATACTTTTGGATGCTGATGCAGCTCGTGAATATCTAGTTCTTGGTAGCCACGATGTGCACCGTGCATTTGATTCACTCGTCCACGAATATATTTTGTATTCGGCATATAAGAGGGGGGTTAACCCTTCGGTGATAGGAGCGTATCGTGATTTATATGGTAATCTCATGGTCCGTATTTATATTCCTGGTCTGAGTGATATTTATGTTGTTTTACCGATTTATAAGGGAGTGGGACAGAGATCCATTGTTTCACCTGATTTTTTCAAAAATGCAATAATAGAGCCACAATCGCAAATTGAATGTTCATGCATAGTTCGTGGTTTGAATCTAAGTCTAGTTTGTTATGCCGATGACGTGTTTATGCCTTGTCGGACCATTGCGCGCCTCGAGGAGAATTTTAAAATGTTAAATGATGAATACCGGAAAATTGGTCTTAGTTTCAATGCAGCTAAGTCTGAGATTGTTCTTTTTAATTGGAATGATTCGACTGATGTATCTGTTAGACTTGGTGATATTACCGTTAAGCCAGTGGCTTCGTTAACTTATTTGGGCCTCCCTGTCGGAACTTCCGTGCGAGCTACCTGCTCGCTCATAGTTAACCACCTGCAAAAGCGAATTTCGGCGTCATATGGCAACATTGTGGCAAATAAACTCCGTTTTAATCGCATGATTTTAGCTAGGTTGTATAACGCAACTGCGCTGCCACATATTCTATATATTGCACCTTTCTCGAGAATGCTCCAGAAATCTGACATTAAGCAAATTCGGTCTTACTACTTTCGTTATGCGAAGTGTTTGTTGAGATTACCTTTGTGGACGCGTAACTCATATATTAGCCTTAATTATAAAGTTACAGAACCATGTCATGCCGTTAGAAAACAGATTGACAATTTTAACGCAAGGCTATCGCACGAGTGGTCGTCCCTCCTGCGGCAGTAGTGTCGATGTAGTGCTTTTAAGTACTTGTTCTGTATTGTTTTTTGTTTTTGTTTTTTTTGTATTATGTTGTACTCCGTCTTTTTGCTTTTTTGTAGTGACGGGTTAAAAAAAAAATAAATAAATAAAATAAATAAATATCCGACAAAATATGTTGATAAAGGATTTATTCACTCTGATACTTAGATTTTGTCAATGTTATCCGATTTATCTGACCAAAGATGTTGATGAAGAACTTAATCACCCTGATACTTAGATTTTAATCATGTTATCCGACGTATCCGACAAAAGATGTTGATAAAGAATTTATTTACCCTGATACTTAGATTTTGTCAAAGCTATCCTATGTATCCGATAAAAGATGTTAATAAAGAATTTATTCACTCTGATATTTAGCTTTTGTCGATGTTGTCAAACATATCTGACAAAGGATGTTGATAAGGAATTTATTCACTCTGATACTTAGATTTTGTCAGTTTTGTCCTATTATCCGACAAAAGGTGTCGATAAAGATTTTATTCACTCTGATATTTAGATTGTGTCAATGTTATCCGACATATCCGACAAAATATGTTGATAAAGGATTTATTCACTCTGATACTTAGATTTTGTCAATGTTATCCGATGTATCTGACCAAAGATGTTGATGAAGAATTTAATCACCCTGATACTTAAATTTTAATCTCGTTATCCGACGTATCTGACCAAAGATGTTGATAAAGAATTTATTCACTCTGAAACTTGGATTGTCTCTAAGCCACCATAATCAAAAGTAACGCAAATCTTTTGGTGCTTCTCAGCAAACACGTCCCTGGTTTCATCCATGATGATAGAAAAGCAGTACTGTTTCAAAATGCCCACTAGGTCTTCCCTTAAGTCTGGTCCAAGTGCCTAACACACCACATTTGTCACTTTGTGTGTGCTCAGAGCAAGCCTACTCAGTAGGTTTGGCCCCGGTAGTGACTTTGCTAGCTTTTTGAGGTCTTTGCGTAGGCTGTAAGGCAAATCGAGCTCTACTAGGAAGCATGCAATTTTACTTTAAATCTCCAACAGACGATCTTCAACTGATTTGTCCTGGAAGTGAGATCTTACACATAACAGAGTTTGTGCTGAGATATAGTGTTTCTCACTAGCAAGGGATGCTGACGTTGTGGCATGCTTCAGCAAGGTTACCTTACCCTGAGAGCATCTTAAGTCTTTCTTGCAGCAAATACAGTGTGTTATATATGAAACTAACATACCAGCAGTATTTCTAGCTTATCTAATTTAAATGCTGAATTTTGTACTGCTCTCCCACTGCTTTCAGTAATTCTGGTCACATTTCTTGCTCTTTGGCTTTGATCTGATTGAGTTTTTCAAGCTTTTATAATTCTTCTCTGAGCCGGTGCAGTATTTACTGCTATCATCTGAAGAATATTCCATGCTTGGTCTCTTAATAAAAAATAACATTAAAACTAACTGAAGGATTATATTTTCAAAAGGTTTGAGCATACGATTATTGACGTACATTGATTATATTATTTTAAAAACTTAGGCCTAAAAATAACAAATTTAAAGTCATTACACACTATATAAAATAATGGACTGATTTAGCAGGTTATATCTTGATCTCACCTACTCAAAATGAAGAACATATCAACCGTAATATGAACTCTGGAGATTCAGTATTTCTCTTTATAAAACAGAGAATCTTAAGTTGTGATACAAATTCTAAAGCGAGTTTGTAGTGTTAATCCTAAAAAGATATCTTCACTTCGAACTTGTCAACAAAATATTTATGAAACGTCCTTTTTAGATCCAAAAAGACAGTCTTTTTAGATCTAAAAGTGTCCTTAAAGGATTTACTTTTACCGTACCAAAACTCCTATATTGTTTTGTGTTTTCAGTAAAGCGCTAGTTTTCTGTAATCCTACAAACCCAGGGAAATATTACAAGTTGATTTATTTGCATTAATTTTATTGATATATGTTATATAGGCTGTGAAGTAATAATTTTGTTCCCTTTTAGTTTCAACTTAACTCTTTACATCCCTCAAAAAACTTAGTCTTTTTTTTTTAATTCAAATGAATTAAGGCCATGGTGGTGGTTTCAAGAAGTTTGTCCTTTTTATATCAATCCCTTTTCCTGCGAAAAGGAATCTATGGTTTTAGGTTCAGTCACAGATAAAGTATATGTTTAAATGAACAGCTATTTATGCATCTTCTATATTTTCCATTTTTGGAAAATATAAAAGAGGAGCTGCCCCTGCCTATACCCCTCATTCGTTAAAGTACATATAGTACGCTGGAAACGATATTGTTCATGCAATAAAGGATGGCAGAACTTAATGCCTGTATATTGCATTTGAAATGTTAGCCTAAACGTATCCCTGCACACGCAGATAATAAAATTGGTTCTTCGTGAGCACCTCATAAACTAGCAAGTGGCACTATTTCAACTGACTTCTGATACGAGAGAAAAGGGCAACTTATATGAATGCAACTACAAGCAACACAGTTTTATCTCTGGATGTTCAGTCTCAACGGTCCATAATTGCCTAGTGTGGCAATACCGCGTTCAGACAATCCATTTTCTAGAAAAAAGGAACGAAAAACTAGAAGTAGTAAAAGCAGTAGAAATCTGCAGTTTTCTAAAAATATTTATAGACAAGTTTATCAGTTATCCTTATCAAAACTGTTTTTTCTGAACCAATACAGGCAATTTTTTTATCAGGTATCTTTTAGGAAATTTACTCTTTTTCTGCTAAAACTGCACTAAACAGCTATCATTATTCTATTTATTTGAAACCTATTTTATAGATTCCTATCGAACAGTTTTCGAAGTCAGTTCCAGTTTAACTCCCCCAATAATACCTTGAAGGGGTGTTGAATCGCAAAAATATAGAGATGGAGGGGGAGGGGAGTATTCCTTTATAGTTTTAGAGTGGGGGGGCAAAATTCCCATTCTGATTTTTCACAGAAAATAAAACAAGGGAATTTTCAATATAAGTTTATCCGAAAATATTTTCTTTTAAAATAGAAGGGGGCATTTATCAGGGGGACAATTTTTTTTTATCAGGTATCTTTTAAGGAAATTTACTCAATTTCTGCTAAAACTGCACTAAACAGCTATCAGTATTCTATTTATGAAAAACCTATTTTATAAATTCCTATCGAACGGTTTTTGAAGTCAGTTCCAGTTTAATACCCCTCTCCCAATAATACCTTGAAATGGTGTTTAATCACAGAAATATAGAGAGTGAGGGGGGGGGATATTCCTCTCAAGTTTTAGAGTAGGGGGCAGAATTCCCATTCTGATATTTCACAGAAAATAAAACAAGGGAATTTTCAATAAAAGTTTATCCAAAAATATTTTCTTTCAAAATAGAAGGGGGCAAAGAATCGAGGGGGGATAGCCCGTTCTCAAATTAACGCCATTGATACCTGGATATAGCCTTAATAATTTTAATAGAAGTATCTTGTAAACAACGTTTAGAATATTTAGTGAATATCCTTCAACAAAACAAACAACGATATTTTTCAAGCTATTGATTTAATGATCTTTGATTTCGGTAAGAGCAGGAATCTCAGAGCTCCTCCCTTATTTAAATAATGCATGACATAAAATATAGGGGAGCTCGGGGTTGTTTCGGACACGGGTTGGTTTGGACACAGCCATTATAAAATCGAGTTTTGCACGAAAAATTTTGCCAAAAATCAGGATCAAGTATTGAGGAGTGGCAAACTTTGCGCAAAAGTTGAATCAGTTTCCGAACACGCGTTTCAAAGATTTTCTATTTGAATCACTTTTTAAGCTGTTTCTTTTTATTTCCACTAACATGCGCCAGCTTTTGTAGCTGTGTTGTTTACGCGAGTACATACTTGAGTTTTGGCAGGAACTTAGACTGTTCATGTCGCTATCTACAGCAAGTGACAAATTAGACTCACCTTGATTTTATTTCTAGAAGCGATTTCTTAGAAATGGACACTCTGGGGTTGATTCGGACGCCTTAGTCAGGTTGGTTCGGACAGCTTTTTGGAAGTGTCCGGAACAACCCCGTTTTTTCAAATTAACTCCAGGAGGGGAGACACATGCATAAATAGAGATACAAAGGATTTTAATAGCATTTGATACATTGCATCTCTGTTTCAAGGTTCAGGTTTACCATACCATGTCGGATCCAAGACTAAAAAAACGCACAAATAAAACATCTTTAGGTCTGATACCCCAAAAAAACTGGACAAAACCAATCAAAGGCCAAACTACTAACGATAATAAAAAAAAATAAATTTAACCAATATATGTCCAAGGATATAGCCCAAGGATATAGGCTACGGTTTTGCTTTTGAGATTAATATGGAACAGTCCACATTTCTAACCTAGGAATAAAGTGAACGGCGGTTGGCGTTTACCCCCTCCCTCTGGCGATTACCCCCGAGTAAAATACCCCCCCGGAAAATCTCACCCCCAGGGAAAATTCCCTCCCAGAAATATCCCCCCAGAAAATAACCCCTCCGCGGAAAATTCCTTCCCAAAAATATCCCCCCGGGAAATAAACCCCCGCGGAAAATACCCCCCGTGGAAAATAGCCCCCGGAAAATACCCCTCGCGGAAAATACCCCCCCCCCCCGTGGAAAATAAGACTTTCCAAATTTGAGAATTTTATTTGAGTTTTATTTATTTTTATTTCCGTAGGGGGAAGGAATTTTGGTACTTGTGTATTATGCACCACTTACTCAAGTTTACGCTGTGTAAAATTTGAGAACTCACCAGTTTTTTTCCGTTAGTTTCTTCGTTACTTTAGAAATTAATTAGGGTTATAGATTTGCTTATTAGGGGGGGGGGGCTAAAGTATAGCGGGTCTAAATGCAAAATGTGTTGTGTTCTGCATATTAGATAGATAGATAGAGAAGTATATTTTAAAGCCAAATATAAACATAGTAAAACAGCGCATAAATGAAAGGCACAAATAACGTAAACTTTAATCAGCGATCATCATAAAACACTTAAATGAAACAGTGAATTAACCTAATAATAGTACTTAATACTTGGAAAATCGGTCATTAAAAAAAAAAAATGGTCATTATACCTAGAAAGAATTATTTTCTGACTTCAAACTTTCTAAATACTTTACTCCCCCGGTAAATACCCCACCCCCCGTGGAAAAGAAGGCTTTCCAAATTTGGGAATTTTATTTAAGTATTATTTTTTTTAATTTCCGTATTATGGGCAACTCACTTAAGTTTATGCTATGTAAAACTCGAGAACAAACCGGTTTCTTCGACCGGTTTCGTTAGTTTTTGCAGCTTAGCGCGAGACAAGACAAAGACAAGTGACAGAATATATGGGAAATATATAATTTGGGCTATAAATTTGCAGATAAGAGGGTGGGGTGGTAAAGTATTTGGACAGGCTAAAGTCAGAAAAGAATTCTTCCATGGTATGGCCACTTAAAAAATTACAGAAGAATAGCGAGGTATCTGGAAATTAAAAAAAAAAACAAAAAAAAAAGTAAATGTAATGTTTCATTTAAGCATTTTTCCAAGTGTTAAGTGTTTTTTTTTTCTATAAATCCAAAACTATTATTACAGTTTTTTACAGCGTAAAGAGCGAGGCGTTGAGGAGGGGACAGCCCCTTTCATATACGGAATAATATCTGTTCGTTTTAAGTTTTAACGTCGTTCCTTACTTTCAGTTAAAAAAACTTGTTTTTTTTATTTAATTTCTGAACGTTTTTAAATTAATGCAGGTTTTGATTTTAAACACCCAACCCAACCCAAACCCTCCCCCCACTACCAGAAAAAATCCCCCTGAAAACGTCTATATACTTCCCAAACACCAATACTATATGTTAACATTGGGTAAAGTTCATAACTTTCAGCCCTCCCCCCGGGGACTTCGGGGGATTAAGTCATCCTAAAAGACATAGTTATCATATTTTCGACCATACTGAACAAAATTGCTATCTCAAAATTCGGGTGACTTTGGGAAAAATGAGCTTGGGAGGGGGCCTAGTTGCCCTCTATTTTTTGGTCACTTAAAAAGGGCACTTAAACTTTTAATATCCGTTCCTATGAGCCCTATCACGATATCCTACGACCCCTGGGTCGATACGATCACAACTGGGGAAAAAAAATGGAATTTTAAAGCCAAATAGACGGCCATGGATATAATTAAATAACATAATTAAAGGCACAAGTAACATAAACTTTGATCAGTGATCGTCACGACACACTTAAATGAAACACTACATTAACCTGATAATAGTACTAAATACTTGGAAAAACGGTCATTGAAAAAAAACTTAACACTTGGAAAAAACACTGAAATTAAACATTACATTTACTTTATACTGGGATTTTTTTTTTTTCAACAAAATTTCCACATACCTCGCTACATACCTAGGACGAATTCTTTTCTGACTTCAACCCGTCCAAATACTTTACCACCCCACCCTCTTATCTGCAAATATATAGCCCAAATTATATATTTCCCATCTATTCTGTCACTTGTCTTTGTCTTGTCTCGCGCTAAGCTGAAAAAACTAACGAAACCGGTCGAAGAAACCGGTTTGTTCTCGAGTTTTACACAGGGTAAACTTGAGTGAGTTGCCCATAATATGGAAATTAAAAAAATAAAACTTAAATAAAATCTTAAATTTTGGAAAGCCTTCTTTTTTATTGGGGGGGGGGGGGGGTGTTTACCGGGGGAGTAAAGTATTTGAACAGTCTGAAGTCAGAAAATAATTCTTTCTAGATATACAGCCACTAAAAATTACAAAAGAATAGCGAGGTATCTGGAAAAAAAAAATCCCAGTATAAAATAATGTAGCCTATGTCTCATATAGGCTAAGTGTTTTTTTCCAAGTGTTAAGTGTATTTGTTTGTTATTTTTTTAATGACCGTTTTTCCAAGTATTAAGTACTATTATTAGGCTAGTGCACTGTTTCATTTAAGTGTTTTATGATGATCACTGATCAAAATTTATGCTATTTGTGTCTGTCATTTATGTAGTTTTATTATGTTTATATTTGGCTTAAAAATATGCTTCTCTATCTATCTACCTATCTAATATGCAGAACACTTGTACCAAACACATTTTGCATGCAGACCCGCTATACTTTAGCCCCCCCCCCTAATAAGCAAATCTATAGCCCTAATTAATTTCTAAAGTAACCAAGAAACTAACAAAAAAACTGGTGTTCTCGAATTTTACACAGCGTAAAAGTGAGGGAGTGGTACATAATACACAAGTACTAAAATTCCTTCTCCCTACGGAAAAAAAAAATGAAATAAAATTCTCAAATTTGAAAAGTCTTGTTTTCCGCGGGGTTGGGGGTATTTTCCGGGGGGGGGGTATTTGCCGGGGTATTTCTGCGGGGCATTTTCCGGGGGATTATTTTCCACGGGGGGTATTTTCCGCGGGGGTTATTTTCCGGGGGGGGGATATTTTTGAGAGGGAATTTTCTGCGGTGGCAGGATTTTCTGGGGGGGGATATTTTCCGTGGGAGTAATTGCCGGGGGGAGGGGGTAAACACCGGCTACCTTTCACTTTGTTCCTAGGTAAGAAATGTCGACTGTTCTATATTAATATCAATAGCAAAGCCGTAGCCTATATCCTTGGGCTATATCCTTGGACATATATTGGTTAAATTTATTTTTTTATTATTGTTAATGGTTTTACCGTTGATTGGTTTTGTACGGTTTCTCTGATACCCCACCTAAAGATGTTTTAGTTGTGTGTATTTTGAGTCTTGGATCCGACATGGTAAGTCACTTTACGTTTTTTTCTTTCTTTTTCTTTTATATATCTTTTTTTCATTGTCTTTTAGTTTAGTATGCCCGAGGATTTGTCGAGTGTCCTCGTTTCCGTGCAAGTTTATATATTTAGTTGTGCTTTATTTTGAAGATTAAAGCCTTGAAACTTGAAACAGAGATGCAATGTATCAAATGCTATTAACGTCCGGTTTCGGACCAGCAGATTTCCGTAGTTGCGAGTCAAGTAACTCAGCGTGGACTTGGTGACTTAGTACAAAAAGAGAAAAACCTCATTTTGTTTGGCTTGGAGGAGACGAGTGCGATAAGCCAGAAAGCTCAGAACGAAAGTGATTTTAAGTACGCCAATGAAGTTCTGCTGAAAGAGTGTCCAGCTAAGTGTGCATTCTCTGTACGCCTGGGACGAAAACAAAGGAGTAGAAGTAGACCAGCAAAGGTGATTTTCAGGTCCCCTCTTGATCGTGATATAGCGGTTTTTTTTCCTAGTGAGCAGGATTGAGAATATTAAGGCTAACATATCGAACTTCCGTGTCGCACATGACAGAAGCGATGCAGAGTTGGCTGAGGAGAAGTATGACGAACTTAAAGGAGCTTACTGGGAAAGTAGCTGCAGGTGAAACCGGTTGGAAAATCCAAACGCGGAAAAATAGGCCTGAACTAGTGCGCGAAGAGAGGCTTTTTCGTCTCCAAAACGAATCGGAGATGTCATAGTGAAAAGTTAGTTGTGGCATATACAAATGCAGATTGTTTATCGTCAAAGTAGGATGAATTTGTTGCACTTGTTCAAAGCCGGAACCCCACGTAATTGTTGTGACCAAAGTTTTGCCCAAGAATTGTGGTGACTCCTTTGTCCATTTTAGGCATCTAAGTGGATACGATTATGTGCATAATATTAACTATGAACGAGAAGTTTGTGTTTATGTTTGTTCTTCCCTGAGTTGAAAATAAAAAGAAGTTGATTCTGAGTTTACAAGTCAAGGACATGAGGTGGTTATTTAAAGGTTATTATCCTATTTTAAGGATATAGGAACTTCGTGGGAGGGTTTAAAAAGGGAGGCTTTGAATAGACTGAGATGGAGGAGGAGTGTCCGTGGCTGTGTTATCCTCAGGTGGCTTGGTGCTGCGGTGAGTTGTTAATAGTAGTAGTAGTTAGTAGTAATGGTAGTAGCGTCAATATAACAAGCTCCCTTAAACCTCAACAACAAAAAGGGGAATAGAGGCTAGCAAAGTGGTCAGATTTAGCAGTTAACAAGGAAGCGTGCTTAATTGTAAATTTTGTCTGGAATAGTTGTCTTAATAAGCTAAGATAAAATTTGCTTTGGTGCAAAAAATTAGCCAAATGTACAAAACAAGAAGACCAGAATTTATTTTGTTCCTGTGATATGCAAACAGTGATCTTTATAATTTATAATTTGGCTCATTTAAAAGGTCTAAACAACTACTATCTTTGCTTTTGTGTGATGTAGGAAACAATCAGGATAATAATTTTGCTATTATTTGGCCAATTCCTTAAAATGAGCTACCCAACATGAATTTAAAAATTAAATTTTCGGTTCTACTATTAAAATTTGCCATAACACTGTAGCGTAAATCACATCTTCTTCTTTCCAAAGTTTAGGTGAATTTTGTTGCATTAAAGAGACTTGTTTGAATTTGGCTAATACGACCATGATCTAAAAATAAAAAATAGCAGGGCTCAGAGTTCGTCAGAATTTTTGTTTGGCATATGCGTAAATTCCGTGCATAAAATCAGAGAAAAGTATTCAAAATAGCAAAATTGGAAATTTTGGAAAAATTTTGGAAATTTTTAATTCTTCACATCTATTTTGAACAATTGTTGAGTACCTGCAGACAAACATGGACAAGCTGAGAAGAGTACTAAATGGCAACGATGAGGCTGATGATAGCAATGGACTTGTTACTGAGGTGATTTTTCTTAACTTGACCTTGTATCAAAAGCTAGGCTATAAGTCTTTTGTTAATACAGAATAGACATCTACTGTAACAATTTCTTTGGGATAAGTTTTTTTTTATTATTAATGAATAAGCTGAAGAGCGAAAATACTATTTGCTCTGCCATTTAATGCTCTCTCCAAACATAGTAGGCCTATGGTAAGTCACCTGGTAGGCTTGAGCTGGACAGCTAATCATTACTTCAATGGTTAAATTGGTAAAATTCTACTTCAGGTCCTTTTTTTTCTAGGAAAGGGTTAGGTTAAGAAAATTATAATTTCAGGGATTGATCTAGCCTAAGCTACAGACTTAAGTATGTTCTCAGAAGGTATGTTGAAGTAGCCTACCTACATCCACTCCTTCTTCCTCTAGAGCAGGGGTTCCCAACCTTTTTATTACTCCAGAGCACATTCTAAAATATCAGTAGGGTGGTGGGCACCACCTATTTTAAATAGACAAACTCCTTCCATAACTTGTCATTTTCCCATAATTTATTTTCTTATAGTCATAATATATTAATAAACAAAAATGTTTCAAAATAATAAACTTATTTGGCATTTTTTTAAATTGCATACACACAGAGAAATGTATTTACAAAATGTAAAGAAAGTAAACAAAACACACAAATACAAAGAAAACATTTAGTTAAAAAAATAATAAAGTCAATGTGATCTTTGGCATTGCATTTTATTGGCCAGAGCTTCATAATTAGGAGTGTATGACAATTATACTGTTAGCAAACAATCATAAAGATCCTCATCGGTGAGTCGAGATCTATATCTTGATTTTATTAAGTGCATGTTTGAAAACAATGATTTACATAAATATGTTGAACCAAAAAATGACTCAATTTTATATGTCGCTTTTTTCAACAATGGGAACTTTTCTCTATCCACTGCATTCCAAAAGTCCTCTGACATTAAGGATTTTAGCAAAATATCATTCTTAAGGTCCACAATTTCTAACTAGTTCTTCTGTCTTACCTTGAACAAAATCTGCATTACATGTGGCTATTTCCATAACATTTATTTGACAAGTATAAGGATTGATACAGAAGGATTCAATTTTTCCATGATGTCTGTGAGAAATCCCAAATCAATCAGCCAGCCAGAGTCAGCTAGTTCATCATAATTTTCCTTTCTATTGTTTATAAATGTTTTTATTTCTTCAATTAAAGTCACAAATCTTGTAAGAACCTTTCCTATACTGAGCCAATGTACTTCAGTATACAGAATAACATCATGTTCTTTATCTTCAGTATCTTCTAACAGGGCCTTGAAAAGTTGGGGTTGCAAAGGAGCTGCTCAAATAGAATTGATTATTTTTGTAACTATTTTCATGATGTATTCAAATGGCAAAATTTTACAACACAGAGCTTCCTGGTGGATAATACAATGGTAGGACATGAAGTTTGAAATGAATAATCCTTCATGCAGAGGGCAATAAATTTTGTTTTTAGCCATCATTGCTGGTGCCCATCAGTGGTTATTGCAGAGAGCTTGTGCAAAGGCATATTTATTGACTTGGTGTATGTTTTGAATGTGTTATAAATATCCTCACCCCTTGTCTGTCCTTTCATGGGTAATATTTGTAACATATCCTCTTTTACTGCAAAGTTACTAAACACCATTCTCACCATAACTGCTAACTGTGTGTTGTCCAGTATATCTGTTGACTTGTCAAATTGTAACAAGAACCAGTCACATATTTCCAAGTCAGTTTTTAACTGGAGTTTTTGTCTGTTGAAATTGCATGTATTCTTCTTGTGACTGTGTTATTTGACAACTGTAAGTCTTGTATTGTCATTAACTGATAGTTATATGGACAGTTATTCTCTTATTGCACTCTTTTCTTTATTTTTTGTCAAAACCCTTTCCAAATACTTTAGTAGCTACTATTGCAATTGGATCCCAGTCCCCCTACCCACACATATATACAATTTTTTTTTCTTGTTTTGTATTATTTTTGCTCTTATTATTCATCAACAGCTGGCTGAATTTCAAAGTGCGATATTGAAAGCAAAACCAAGAAAATAAACAGATTCATTTTCTCAAAGTATTTTTGCTTCAGATTTTTATTCTTTGGTGAAATCAAAATTGTTCGAAAAGTTACTGTTTTATAATAATTTCTAAAGATGGCTACATTTTAGAAGCATAGATAATTAATTGCAGTTCAATTGGAAAGTTTGTATTGGGATTGCAGTTTTTCTTGAAAAACATGCCAAAATCTCTGCTTTTATTTTTTTTTGGTTTCAATGCTTGCTTTTAAGGTAAGAAACTTTTGTATATAATATACTGACTGCAATTGAACAGACTCAATTGTTTTCACATGCAATGCTTACAGTACTTATGCCCATTAGTAAAGAGTAAAATATTGAGAATATTTGCTATGTATGAAGTCCTAATCACTACAGTAGCAATGATAGTTTTTCTGATGCTTGACTGGGAATAGCAAGGTTAAAGTTGCAGATGTGATAGAGATTATTGACTGAACCATTTTCTTGTCCATGATGGCACAGTGGATGGATCTCTGCCTTGCAGAACAGGCCCCAGGGTTTGATACTAGATGCTGCAGGATTAATGTAAGGACCTTGTTAGTGTAAAAGGATTGTTAAACCATAGATTAGATTTGCAGAATATGCAATATCATTTGGCTTTATAGTAGTATTTCATAGCCCAGTGCAAAATTTATTTTGACTGCAAATGTCAAAACTGTTGAGAACCAGCAGTAACCTGATTGCAATTAAATGTTGTGATCTAAGAGACAGATTATAATAAATGAGAAACTTGGAAGTTTTTTCCCTTAAATCCTATGACTATTTACTTGTATTTTTGAATATTTGTACTATTTTTTGTGCATTCTTTTTGGTATGTCTCAAGTAATGACCAGAATAAACATATTTGAGCAAAAAAATGTGTTTTTTTCTAGTGAACTAGAAAGTAAGAAAGGCTGTTTTGTTTTATTAATCAGAAATGGAATAAGCCATAGGCTTGTCTCATACAGCACAAATTACATACCATGAGCAAAACTTATAAACAATGAAAACAAAAATTATAAACTTCCTAATAAAACAAAAAAACAAAAACGAAGATACCCTACAACAAATATACACTTCATGGTCCTAGGTACTGCCTTTCATAAAAAGAGGTCTCAACTAATGCTGTTTTGAAAGCTGCAACATCATTCACCAGAACTACTATGTTGGGCAACATGTTCCATGATTTTACTGAACAATTTACAAAGGAACTCTGTCCAACTTTCCTTGATACCCTTGGCTGGTACAATTTTAAAGAGTTCTGCTGTGTAGATGGATAATGACCAAACTCAAAGAAATCTTCCCAAGACACATGGTCAATACCCTTTATGATGCAGAAAGTGTTGACGAGGTCTATTCTGTCCCTTCTGAATTACAGAGATGGTAAGCTCAGGCTACTCAATCTCTGCTCATAAGGTAGGTATTTCAGATAGGGGACAAATTTGGATGCTCGTCTTTGCACCTTTTCAGTCAACAGTGAATCAGATTTTCTAGTCGCATACCACACAGATGAGCAGTATTCAACAACAGGGCACACCATTGTCTTATACAATGTGGTAAAACTTCTCAGGTTAAACCTTCTGAATGCTCTTTTGATGCAAAGCAAACCATAGTTTGCTTTACGCAAAACAGCTGATGCTTGCTTGTCAAACCTCAGCTGATCAACAAAAATAATACCAAGATCCCTAATAGAGTTAACAGGGCACACCGACACGTCACCACTGAAGTACCGGTATGCCACATCTTTTGCAAATTAATGCATCACATGACATTTCTTCTAGTTAACAAACATAGAATTTAAATTACACCATTCAAACAATGCTTCTAAATCTCCCTGTATAAGTGTCACATCAATTGGGGAGGTGACACCTCTGTATAGCTTTACATCGTCTGCAAACATTTTAATGGTGCTGTGTTGGACTACCTGTGGTAAATCATTTATAAATAAACAGAATAAAACTGGTCCCAGGCAGCTACCCTGAGGGACCCCACTTAGAACTCCACACCCTTCAGATAGTGCCTCCCCAACCTTCACTTTCTGTGTCCGATTAGTTAGGTAATCCTTAATCCAAGTCATACTTCTACATCCAATCCCAAGCTTTCGACATTTTTCCACCAGCAAGGATATCAAAACCTTGTCAAATGCCTTGCAAAAATCAATATAAATACAATCAAATTTTAGCCCTGAATCAGCCAACTTTTGAAAATCATTGATTACTTCCGTGAACTGCGTGTTACACGATCGATCTTTTCGAAACCATGCTGTGCTCCACAATTTATTTTTTTCAAAATAATTTGGATCCTATATACAATTACTTTTTCCATAATTCTCGAAAAAATCGACGTGTTTGAGATAGGGCAATAATTTGTAAAATCTGACCTTGGTCCACCCTTATGAAGGGGTTTTATGACTGCCTTTTTCCACTCAGCAGTACACTTACCAGACTCCAAACAAAGATTAAAAAGAAATGCGAGTGGAGCCGCTAAAGAAGAAGCCAGTTCTCGCATAATAACATTTGAGACACTATCTATATCAGGGGCTTTATCAACAGAAAGCTTGCAGATAATTTTTTGGATTAGCTCAGGTGCTACATCAGAGTCATCATATTGTGACTCATTCTGTAACACAGAAGCTTCTGGTGCCAGTGATAAATTAGATATCTTATGGGTAGCAGGATTAACGAAAACAGATGAAAAGGTTTCGTTAAAAATAGCTGCTTTTCTTTTATCATCATCAACAGTTTCACCAGTGACTGGGTCATTGAAGACCATGGACGATGGCGACTGCTCTTTTTTTCCCCTATTCACATACTTCCAATACCTTTTTGGACAACTTTGTGCGCAACTAATTATCGACGATTCCACTGACTCAGGTGTGTGACTGCAGGATCATCGTCGCCCTATTTCTCACCCTCTTGTAAGGACGCCAAGATTCATCATCCCCAGCTGATAAATAAGCTCTCGAGTGTCTATTTTTTGCAGATATTGCTTCAAGGACAAATTTTGGCAGATTATTACGTTTTTTCATACCTTCTCTAATAGTATACCTTGGAATAAACTTCTCACATCCTTCTGCTACTACTTCACGGATAAACTCAAAAGCTATATCTTCATCTACAGAACTACGCTGAAGCTCACTAACAATATCAACATAACGTACAAAACAATATCTCTAAATTCGTCATAACTACCTCTAGAATAATCATATAACAATTTTGACTTAGGATTTAATGGAATGCTCACATTAACACAGAAAGACAATACCACGTGATCACTTTTATCTAGAGGAGGCAGAAATTCTCTAGGTCAGCTGGGTGCTTAGTTATAATAAGGTCTAAGGTAGATGGATCCATTCCAGTTCGAAACCTAGTGGGCTCAGTAACATGCTGATGGAGAAAGCTATCACCGAGTGTCTGTACTAGTTTATGCCCGAAACTCAAATCAGATAACGTTGTACTGTGTGATAACCAATCTATACCAGGAGTATCAAAGTCACCAACGATCACAATTTTAGACGAAACTGATGAAAGGTAAGTAAGGTAGCTGAGTAGGCCCTCATCTTTAATAGTACTATCAATACTCTTAGACGGGCTCGGGTAAACCGCTACTATACGCACACTTTGGGACCAACTTGGATGTCTCAGCTCAAAACTAACTACCTCATGT
>CM051257.1:82922582-82985082 GCA_027921565.1 Artemia sinica | reverse complement strand
AAATTACAAACGCAAACTGAAGTATAATTGCATATTTACAAGTAGTACTGGGGTTAAATTTCTCATAAATAAGACACACTAACTGCATTTTCTATATATTTAATAAAATACCTTTTTCATGATAATTAACAAAGTCTTAAGCAGGAGCACCCTCTACTTTTGTGATGTGGTGCCACTGATTTTGATGCCTTACTGGCTAGAAACATAAAAAAAAACATAACATCCATCAAAGGAAATATCTTCCTCCTAGTGAATAAATATTTAAAGAAAAATGAAGACATATTTGATAGAGACATCAGCTCTACTGTCCTCATTAGCCTGGAAGAAGATACTAAAAATGAATTGAAGTTATCAAGTATTTTACAATAGGTTGTATAGGTTGCATCAAGGCGCTGGGTAACTGTAGGACAGAGAAAAGTCAAGACAGATAGTCCAAAGTAATTTAGAGGCAAATGTTTAAATGGCTGGGGCACGGGTAAATGGCAGGAGTATGCATGACTCTCTTATTGGACACATACTTGTCAGGTTAGTTTTAGTGTTTAAACTAGCTTATTCAACTTAAAATTACCTAAAGCCAAAAGTGGATGGTGACTATAAAAGAAGCTTTGAACAGAATCCCCCTAAATCCTCAGTGATCCCTGACCTCTAAACATTGACCATGTACTCTTTTTAATCAATGACATATCCAGGATTTTTGTTACATCTGCTTAAATGCATTTTTGTTAATTCTTTAAAATTAGGACCAATTTTTTGGGGGTGGGGTGGGGGGGGGGGCGGTCAAGCCAGACCTACACCCCCTCCCCTCTACACTGGATACAGCCTCGCTTGTAATACATACTTTTTTCTTTTTTTTTTACAGATTATAGATACCTCTACTTTAAGCTGGTCTACAAGAGTCAAGGGATTTGCCATCTGCTTTGTGATTGGGTTTCTCCTTTCATTATTAGGATCCATATCCTTGTTCCTCAATTTAGGAATCAAGGTTTTTGCTATTTTCTACACTATTGGAAATATAACGTCTATCCTGAGGTATTTTTGAAGTATTTCTTGTATGTAATAATTGACTGTGCCTGTAAGCTTTAGCTCTATTGAAGCTGGGTTACATCATATATGTCACAGAAAGAAATCCGTCAAGAAAGAAATGTCACAGAAAGAAATCCGTCAAGAAAGAAATGTCACAGAAAGAAATGACATCAGTCACAGAAGAAATCCTGCCGGTTAATTAAATTGTAGCAAATGAAACTGCTCAGTTAGGGGTCCTTGAACTGAATTAAATTGTAACCAATTAAATTGTAACAACCATTTAGGAGCATTGAGTATTTATTTTTAGTTATAATAAAAGTATTTAAGGAGTCTTATAATTTATACAGTTTAAAATGTGTTCTATGCTAAGTAGTTTTGAAGATATAAGTTAAAAATTGAGTTAGGGCCTGGCAACTAGACAGTATTTAAAAAATGCCACAAACAACAAGGTTAAAAGCAGAAGATAAATTTCTGACCATGGAGGCTAGGGGGAGGGGAGACTGTATTGAAGTTGATTTTTGAATTGCAAGTTTATTGTCATTAATTTATTTTAATTATTTTGTCATAAAGTGGAAATACAAGTTACATTTTTGACCGTTATTTTTTTTATCCTTCAGGGAGGGGGAAATGCCTTTGAACCAGTCTTAGGGAGGTGGTTCTGGTAGTTATATAAAGATAAGGAGACAAAAACTGCCAGTTATGGTTTCTTTGAACCAGCCTTGGGAGCATGGGTAGTTATGCAATGACAAGGGCACAAAAAATCCAATTAAAGTTGAAGATAAAAAGCTTATGAACAGTTTGTGTGATTTAAGAAGTCCTTAAGAATTCCATAAAAAAAGGGTTCTTTGACTTGTTGTATTACATCTTATTTAAACTTGTTAACACATTTTGTCTTGGATGACAAATCCTTATTGAATTGGCTACAATAGGGAAATATGTCTGCTGCAGCAGGCGCAATAGCGCTGCCTAAGTAAAGAACAATGTTGGCACAATGTATTATTTATTTATTTTTATTTTCTTTCCATACCTGGGCACTTCATATCAAAGGAGATGTCGTAGAAACTTCGAAAAGGGCTCATTCGATTGGAAATTGGAGTGGCTAGTGCCCTTTTTAATAGTCGAAAGTGATTGGAGGGCAGCTAGCCCCCCCCACGCCCATCATTCCCCACACATCAAATCAAAATTTTGAGATAATCATTTTGTTCAGCGTAGTTGATTTCCGGATAGAAATTATGTTTTTGAGGAGGACACTTCCCCACAGCCCTCAGGGCAAGGGTTGTAAGTTATGCCCTGGGGGCATATGAGGTTTGTATTGAAGGTGTTGTCGTAGAAACTTCAAAAAAGGCTCATTCGATTGGAAATTCAAAGGGCTAGTGTCCTTTTTAATAGTCGAAAGTGATCGGAGGGCAACTAACCCCCTCTCACGCCCACCTTTTCCCCAAACACATCCAATCAAAATTTTGAGATAGCCATTTTATTTAACGTAGTTTTAAGTTCTGCAAATTAGGTCTTTGAGGATGACAAGCCCCTCACAACTCTCAGGGCAAGGGTTAAAAGTTATACCCTGGGGGCATATAAGGTTTTTATAGAACGCGTTGTCATAGAAACTTCAAAGAGGGCTCATTCGATTAAAAATTGAAATGGCTAGTGCCCTTTTTAATAGTCGAAAGTAATTGAAGGCAACTAACACCCCTTCCACGCCCACCATTTCCCCAAACACATCCAATCAAAATTTTGAGATAGCCAATTTGTTCCACGCAATTTAAAGTTCAGGAAATTATATCTTTGATCAGGACACTCCCCCCAGAGTCTTCAGGGCAATGGTTATAAGTTATGCCTTGGGGGCATATAAGTTTTTATTGAAATCTTTGTCGTAGAAACTTGAAAAAGGGCTCATTTGATTGAAAATTCAAAGGTCTCGTGCCCTTTTTAATAGTCGAAAGTAATTGAAGGCAACTAACACCCCTCTCTCGCCCACCTTTTCCCCAAACACATCCAATCAAAATTTTTAGATAGCCATTTTGTTCAGCGTTGTTGATTTCCAGATAGAAATTATGTATTTGAGGAGGACACTCCCCCACAGCCCTCAGGGCAAGGGTTGTAAGTTATGCCCTGGGAGCATATAAGGTTTTTATGGAACGTGTTGTCGTAGAAACTTCAAAAAGGGCTCCTTCGATTGGAAATTGAAATGACTAGTGCCCTTTTTAATAGTCGAAAGTGATTGGAAGGCAACTAACACCCTACCACGCCCACCATTTCCCCAAACATATCCAATCAAAATTTTGAAATAGCTATTTTGTTCCACGCAGTTTAAAGTTCAGGAAATTATACCTTTGAGCAGAAACTCCCCCCCACAGTCTTCAGGGCAAGGGTTATAGGTTATGCCCTGGGGGCATATAAGGTTTTTATTGAAATCTTTGTCATAGAAACTTGAAAAAGGGTTCATTCGATTGGAAATTCAAAGGGCTAGTGCCCTTTTTAATAGTCGAAAGTGATTTGAGGGCAACTAACCCCCTCCCCCTCACGCTGACCTTTTCCCCAAACACATCTAATAAATATTTTAGATAGCCATTTTATTGAACGTAGTTGAAATTTTTGGAAATTAGGTCTTTAAGAATGACAACCCTTCCCCCCACAACACTCAGGGCAAGGGTTGTAAGTTATGCCCTGGGGGCATGTAATGTTTTTTATAGAAAGCGATGTTGTGAAAAAATTTTAATAGTCGAAAGTGATTGAAGGGCAACTTAACCCTCTCTCACGCCCACCTTTTCCCCAAACACATTCACTCAAAATTTTGAGATGTCTTTTTTTTCAACGTAGTCGAAAGTTCTGGAAATTAGGTCTTTTAGGATAGTAACCCCATCAGAGCCCTCAGTGCAAGGGTTGTAAGTTATGCCCTGGGTGTATATAAGGTTTATATAAAAGGTTGTTATAGAAATTTCAAAAAGGGCTCATTTGTTTGGAAATTGAAATTGCCCTTTTTAATTAGTGAAAGTGAGTGGAGAGTAATTGACCCCCTCCCACGCCCACCATTTCCCCAAAGACATTCAATCAAAGTTTAGAGATAGCCATTTTGTTCAACGTAGTTGAAAGTTCTGGAAATTATGTATTTAAGGATGAAAAACCCCCCAGAGCCCCCAGGCCAAAGGTTATAAGTTATGCCCTGGGGGCATATAAGGTTTTTATAGTTAGAGTTGTCGTAAAAACTTAAAAAAGGGGCTCATTAAATTCGGAAGTGAGAGGGCTAGTGCCCTTTTTAATAGTTGAAAATGATTGGAGGGTAACTAACCACCCTCTGACGCGCACCATGCCCCTAAACACATCCAATGAAACTTTCAGATAGCCATTGTGTTCAACGTAGTAGAAAGTTCTGTAAATTAGGTCTTTGAGGGTGACAAGGTCTTTAGGTCTTTGAGGGTGAGGGTAGAGAATATATTTTTGAGGAGGACATTCCCCCACAACCCTCAGGGCAAGGGTTGTAAGTTGTGCCCTGGGGACATATAAGGTTTTTATTGAAAGCGTTGTTGTAGAAACTTCAAAAGGGCTCATTTGATTGGAAATTGAAGGGGCTAGTGCCTTTTTTAATAGTTGAAAGTGATAGTAGAGCGAGTAACGCCCACCATTTTCCCAAATACATCCATTCAAAATTTTGAGACAGCTATTTTGTTTAACGTAGTTGAAAGTTCTGGAAATTATTTCTTAGAGGATGACAACCACCCTCACAGCCCTTAGGGTAAGGGTTGTAATTTATGACCTGGGGGCATATAAGGTGTTTATAGAAAGCGTTGTTGTAGAAACTCAAATAGGGCTCATTCGATTGTAAATCGAAAGGCTTAGTGCCCTTTTTAATAGTCGAAAGTGATTGGAAGGCTTGAAATTTTTATAGTAAAGATTGATGTGAGTATATTGTATGATTTTTTGTTGTTGTTTTTGTTTAGACCAGGGCACTTCATATCGAATGAGATCTCGTAGAAACTTCGAAAACTGCTCATTCGATTGAAAATAGAAAGGGCTGATGCCCTTTTTAATAGTCGAAACTGATTGGAGGGCAACTAATCCCCCTTCCACGCCCACCCTCCCATTTGCCTTTATGTTTAAAAACTAAATGTTGCCTTAAGATTAAATCAAAATGCACTGTGTTACTGCTAATTCCCAATAAGGCATCTCAGCAGTATCCCAAGAACGATTGAGGGTATTATGTTCAAACTTTCGGGGCTACTTCTGCTCTTAAAATTTAACCAAGTCAAAATAGCGTAAGTGTATCCAAGCTATCAAAGAAAGTAAGCAGATTTTTTTTTTTGCGAATGGTATAAAGTTTTCCATTTCAGGTCAACTAGAGGAGGTATGAAACGAAATTAAACACTACTATTTGTGTCCAGATTTTTAAAAGGGTATATGTTGTTAAGAATTGCTGAAAATTTTTCTCCAGCATACAAATAGCAGACCAAACTACAAAGTCTTAAAAAAAAACGAAAAGATTAAAAGTATTATTCTTCTTCCTTGAAAAGACTTTGTCAATACAAAACGAACAGAAATTAATTAAAACAACTTTTTCCGCAAAACAAGTTTTTCAAAGAAAAGTAAAGACCTCCATTAAACAAAAATGAGCAAAAATAAAATCAAATAATCTACGAAGCGTGAAACTACCGCAAATCATCATCGATAAATAAATGAAACCCAAAACGAACAGAAATTACAATAAATAACCGAGTTAAACTCAAAACGAGCAGAAATTAACATAAGCTGGGCTCAAAACCCCTATGCCTTCCCAAGGTCACAGCATAATTTGCACTTTACTGAAAAAAATACAAATGAATTTGCATTGTCAGTTTAATATACATATACTGATATTTAGTAATCAAAATGTTAATATTATTTGATTTATTATTGTTATAAAAGTAAGAACATTTATATTTTTTCAGTAAAGTGCAAATTATGTTCTGGCCTTGGAAAGGCTTAGGGGTTCAGAGCCCAATTTATGTTAATTTCATCTCGTTTTTGTTTAATGGAGTTCTTTACTTTTCTTTGAAAAACTTATTTTGTGGAAAAAGTTTTTTTAATTAATGTCCAAAAAAGGTGGATCTAACCATGGTGAACTGCATAGATCATTGATATTGTATTTGAAGAGGTATATCTACATCATGGAATGTAGCGGGATATAGGCCATGCTTAAGACTAAGAATGTTTCATGAATCTAGTTCAAATGCTACCAAATGTTATTATGCTAATGAAGCCGTCATTCAGCTCCAAATACAATTCTTACGTATTTCTTCTTATTTAAACTATTGGACAGAAAACATCTCCTGCAAAAAAGTAATTACAGTAATTTTGCCCTCCATTCAAATTTGGAAAATATAAGTGGCCCAAATTTGGGCCTTCCATTTTGGAAGTAATGATCCACAAAACCCCTTTCGTTGTTCGACTCTATGAATATTCAGCGTTGTCTAAAAATCTTTCATGTATTTATGTATTACCGTTTTCCCTGTATACGATATTTTCTGGTAAGGTGTGAATAATGTTAGTTTGAAGGTATTTGTATTAGTAGAGATATTCATTTTCACCTATTATCTATTATGTTGTGCTATAGCAATGACAACTACTGGACTCTTTCCTGCTAAATGTCTGTTTACAAATTTTAACGTCTTTTTGTCCAAAAGGCTGAGGAGGTACTGGCCCACGATTTAATACCAGAGGAGGGGCATTTATATGTAGGGTAAAGTCTGTGGCTATCATAATCCCAACCCACACAGCTGCCTGGTTTGCTGCTAAATACAGCATGCAGTTCACTATTGACAATTTTTTTTTTCTACTTAGTTGTATTACTTTCTTCATATTTTTCATTTTGTATGAAAATTTTCTAGATTTTTTTCTGTATTGTTTTGTATATTTATTTTTTCTTCATTTATTCTTTTCTATTTATATATATTTTTTCTATTATCTAAAAAATATTTGTTGTTTTTCCATATTAATTTTTCTATATTTAAAAATTTCTATATTTTTCATTTTGCTCTGCTTTTGAGGTTTTGTCTTGAAAGTCAATAGAGCAATTCATGCATTCATTTGCCCGTATGTAGGTCATCATCCAACATAAAAAAAGGGTGATATGAGAATTGATGGTTAGTTGAGTTTGAGTTTACATATAGTTTGAAATAAGAAAACAATTAAACAGGGTATATTAATTGAAAGCATTTTAGGCCTATATATGATGAGAATAACTACAATTAGTGAAAGTGGTTTTTCCAATACGTAGGCAATATATGCTCAATGACCACTTAGAAATTTCCAACGGATTTTTTTCTCTCAATTCTATGGTTGCTCATTAACTGCAGCATGCTTTTTGCACACCGCATTTATTTAGTATGCACTTTAATCTCGTATATGTTATCCTGAATAATTTTGTTTTTGGAAAAAAAAAATGCTGCCCCTCTCCTGATGTTGAAAAGTGATAATACAATCTCGGCTGTTATTTTTTTGTGAATCGATCAGCGTATGACTCGAGGAATTTGCATAGGTCAGGATTGATTCTAGCATTGGAGCTGGTTAGGGAGAAAATTTTTTTCCTTTGGAGGGTTTTCGAAGATATGGCTGCCTAGAACCAAATTAAGGGATTTTGGCTGCTTTGATGTTATATTATATTAGTGGCTGTAGTTACTTTAAAAATTGTGATGTCCATGGACGCAAATCTTGGCCCAAAAGCTAATAACTTTGTCTATAGTTCAAGTGAACCAAACATAAATTCTGCCTTGCATAAGTAACAAGTTCTAAAAAGTATTCAGTAAGACTGTGAAGTTTTTCAGATTTTGTTATTCAGCACACTGTGGCTGACAGCAATATAATATGCTACTTGTTGTAGTTAAGTCAAAGTTTGTGAATATGTTTTATGAATTTGGATGGCCGACACAAGAAATGTATTTTTTTTATGATTTTAGTACTCTTTTCCTGATGGGTCCTGTGAACCAATGTAAGAAAATGTTTGCTCCCACAAGATTGGCAGCCACTATTATCATGATTTCCTGTCTCGTTTTGACCCTGCTTTCTGCTTTCTTGGTAAGTATTTCATGTTTTAACCTCTTCTTGAACTAAAAAAAAAAATCTGCACCCAAGGGTCCAAGCATTTTCATGAACTACCCAAAAGATTTGTCGGCCAAATTTCTGATTTTTTTGTATCTAGACTTCCTATCCCTTGTGGAGCTTCTCTCTATGAAGCATCTTTAGGAGTTGTTTTTCTCCTATACACTGAATGTTTAGATTGCAACCCTATATTGCCTTTAATGACTCAGGAGGGTCTGTAGCATGAAAACCAATAATGTTGATAATTTCAATTATACTGCCCATTTTCGGTTGCTCCAACAACAATTTGATTCTCCTGAGCCTCTAGAGACACACTTGACTTTCTTGGCTTAACTCCAGTCCCTCCTTTAAGATCGTCTTGTGGCCTCTTTCCTCGTAATGGCGTGGATGTCTCTTCTGTGTGTTTTGTGGTCTTCTGCTAGATGGTGGAGGACCGAGAGATAGTGAGGCATGAAGCTATCTTTCCACCTCAATGGGGGACGACCAAGAGGGTGAGAACCACGAATTAAGCCTTCAAAAGAGATTTTTCAAGAGACAGGACTGACTCATCTGTTGGACACGACTTAGCCATCGAAGTTGTTGGAGCTGGATCTTGGTGGGTATTGTATGTTGGAGAGACACAAGGGGTCTCTTTGTGCCAGGACGTGTCGGAATGTGTTTGTACTCATGTTGTAGGTATTACAAATACAAAGGTCTGACTGAAATGCGTGACGCAGGGCTTACCTAGGACGACCATTCCAACTCAAGCACAAAAATCTCAACAAAATCGTTTCCTATGCCCTTATCCTTTCATGGTATACCAGAAAAATACAATAAAGTGAATAGTGCTATGCACGAGAATAACACTGCTGCGGTTAAGGTAGGAAATGAGGTTAGCAGCTGGTTTCGTATTAAATCAGGAGTTAAGCAGGGTTGTGTTTTATCCTCATTTACATGGAGCATGTTGATGGACCTTGTCTCATGGAGCACAGGAAAGGCAATAGGAGAATACGGAATTAAATGGGGAGGAAAAACTCTCCTAGAATTCGATTGTGCGGTGATTTAAGTATCCTAGATGAAAGTCTGAGCAAAACAAATGAACTTTTAGAGGTTTTACGGGTTGAGGGTACTAGATTATGTTTGAAAATTAATGTTAAGAAGACTAAGTCGCTAAGGCTAGGAATAAGTGAAGATGAAAAGGTGAGGTTGGGTAAAGAAAAGACTGATCAGGTGAACTGCTTAACTTACCTTGGTAGTACTATTAGTAAAGACAGTGGTAGCAGTGAAGATGTTAAAAGTAGAAAGCTAATGCTCAGTTTTTTTTTTTTTTTTTTTTTTTTTTTTTTTTTTTTTTTTTTTTTTTTTTTTTTTTTTTTTTTTTTTTTTTTTTTTTTTTTTTTTTTTTTTTTTTTTTTACAGTTAAAAAAAGTTTGGAAGAATAGGAATATAAGTCTGCAAACCAAGATTAGAATATTAGAAGCTACAGTGATGACAGTGGTCAAATATGGCTCTGAAGCATGGACGCTCCGAAAAGCGGATGAAGATTTACTAGATGTATTCTAGAGAAATTGCTTACGGATTGTTCTGGGTACCCGGCTGAATGACCGTATTTCAAACAGTAGCATGTACGAATAGTGGGTTTTAATCCCGCTTTCTAGGGCTATGATGAGAAAAAGGTTGAGATGGCTAGTTGACGCTTTGTGGATGAAGGATGACAGATTGCCGAAAATTGTTTTCGGCCAACCTAGGGCTAAACGGAAAGCAGATCGTAGGTGGTTGGGGTGGGAGGATGTCACAAAGAATGTTTTAAGGAAATGAAAACTTCCTGTGAGGGTGTAAAGAGGGAGGCTTTGAAAAGATTGGGATAGAGGAGGAGCGTGCGTAGCTGTGTTGGCCTCAGGCTGCTTGGTGCTGCGGTGAGTTGTTAGTAGTAGTAGTATATTTCATCTGTCTTTCGAAATTTGCGATGGGGTTCTTCCAAAGTAAAGTTGCGAACTATTCGTCGGCGTCCTTGGTCTGTATATTTTTCCACTGGGTTTTTCTTCACGTTGCATGTAATAAAAAAAATCTATCTAAAGTCTATAATTGATATCATATATATTAGTCTATAATCTATATAAATTAATAACAATAGCACAATGGTTATTATCGAATATAAATCGATAATCGATAGCACAATGGTTTAAAACAAAGAAAAAAAGGTGAAAATTCGGTTGATACGGTTAGTGCTTCTGTGGTGTTACCCAGGGCACACGCGGCATAAACAAAAGAGGATCAGAAACTAATGAGTTTCTCCTTCTGGTGTGGCTACGTACGGTGGACCTGACGGACACGCCGTAAGAAAAGCTTCATGAGATTGGAGGACGCCTTTTATTACGGAGAAGGCATTTTTTATGGAGTTTTTTTTAGAGTATATGTTGGTTTGAGATATGTCCTGTTCGGCTGCTATTAAAAAAAAGTGTTGGGGACATCTAAGGTTTAAAATTAAATTTGTTTTACAGTTGTCACTGAGAGAAGTAGAGGCGGGATTAATGAAGAGAGAAAAAAAACCAGAAAATGGGAAACTAATAAGAATTGGATCTACAGCAATTCACTATGAGAAAAATAATTAAACTACTAATTGATTAATTTTAGTAGTCTACTAATATATTAATTAATTAAAAAACTACTAGCTCCACAGACAGTGCAGCAACTGGCAAATTCATTAAAAAGTAGACAATTTCTAAGAAAATCAGATAATTAACATTGTTTATCTGCAGTGTGATAGTATTAAAGCTGAAATGTCTCCGTAAGTGATAATTTTCAGTATTTTCTTGTTTTTACGCATTAATTTAAGTCAAAATCCAGTCTATTTAAGGTACCCCAAACTTGGGTTTAGAAAGTTTTACAGGTTTAGTAGGCTATTGGAATTTTAGCTGCCAGGCCCCAATAGTGACAGAATTTTGCTTTCTTCCCTCCCCCCCCCCCTTTATTACAAAGTAGCTGAAAAGACAAATGGAGACCTGAGTTAAATGTTATTGACGTTATTGTCTTTCCTATTAAATTCAAAATTTTGAAGATGAGTCATCGTCATCGAACGTGATTTTTTCTGCTCTTTCAAAATGATCTAGGTTAGATCTTGGTATGGTCTTCTGTTGCATAGCAACAAACAGTTCATTCAAACATTAACAACAAATGGATGGTTTATAAGTCTGTGGCTCTTTTCCAAGTTTTCCTCTTTTTTTATATCCCTAATACTTACTGAAATTAACTGAAATCTGTAGTTAACTGTAATCGAAGTAAAAAAAAGTATGAAATTGTTCAAGTAAATTTTTTTTAAATATATCCTTTTCCGTTGTTTACATGCGATACATTGGAAATTCAAATTTTCTTACGACTTTTTGGTATTTCTTTTCCATGGTTTTAAGAGAAAACAAATTTAACGCTCCATATTGGATTGTCATGAAGAAATGTAGATTCACTTCTTTTAGTTTTTCAATATTCTTTACAGTATTGAAAAAAGAAAGGGTCAATCGTGTTTTTCTGTTTTTTTTTTGAAAGTATTGAAAAAAGAAAGGGTCAATATTGTTTTAAAAATAAATTTGTGAGACAGAGTCAAACTTTAGCGTAAAGAACGAGGCGCTGAGGAGGGGACAGCCCCTTTCATATACGGAATAATTTCTGTTCGTTTTAAGTTTTAATGTCGCTCCTTACTTTCAGTTAAAAAAACTTGTTTTTTTAGTTAATTTCTGAACGTTTTTGAATTAATGCAGCTTTGATTTTGGCTCACTGTACATGAATAATTAAAACGAAATTCGCATATTAATTTTCCTGTTTTGGGCTATTTGGCTTTCTCGAAATTTTGTTCTGACGTAACTTACGAATTAACTTACGTAACGAATTTCTATATTCGTATGTTTTTATTACGTATATTAGGGAGTTCGCTCCCTAGTCAATACCTCGCTCTTTACGCTAAAGTTCGAATTTTGTTCGAATCACAAACCCCTGAATCACAAAGGCCGGTTAATTAGAATAGATAGCTCTTTTGAAAGTACTAAAAAACTTTCGCGTAAAGAGCGAGGTATTAACCGGGGGGTGAACCCTCTCATATACGTAATAATTTCTGTTCGTTTTAAGTTTTAATGTTGCTCCTTATTTTCAGTTGAAAAAAACTTGTTTTTTTTATTTTATTTCTGATCGTTTTTTAAATAATGCTGGGAAATCTGGCGCCCCCTTCATGAAAATGTTCCTTCCCCCAGGGAAATATCCTCCATGGAAAGATCCTCCCCCGTAACCCCTACTCTGACCCCGACCCCCCACTAGAAAAAAAAATTCCTCTTGAAAACACCTGTATACTTCCCAATAACCAATACTATATGTAAACAATGGGTAAAGTTTATAACTTGCAGCCCTTCCCCCGGGAACTTGCGGGGTTTAAGTCATCCTCAAAGACATATTAATTAGATTTTTGACTATGCTGAACAAAATGGCTATCTCAAAATTTTGATTGGGTGACTTCGGGAAAACAATGAGCGTGGGAGGGGGCCAAGTTGCCCTCCATTTTTTTGATCACTTAAAAAGGGCACTAGAACTTTTAATTTCTGTTCGAATGAGTCTTCTTACGATATTCTAGGGCTACTGGATCGATACGATCACCCCTGGAAAAAAAAAAAAAAAAAAAAAAAAAAAAAAAAAAAAAAAAAAAAAAAAAAAAAACGCATCCGTGATCTTTCTTCTGGCAAAAAATACACAATTCCATATTTTGTAGATAGGAGCTTGAAACTTCTATACTGGGGTTCTCTGATACGCTGAATCTGATGGTGTGATTTTCATTAGAGTTCTATGACTTTTAGGGGTTGTTTTCCCCTTTTTTCAAAAATAAGGCAAATTTTCTCAGGCGCGTGACATTTGATGGGTAAGACTAAACTTGATGCAACTTATATATTAGAAATCAGTATAAAAATATGACTCTTCTGATGTATCTATTGGTATTAAAATTCCGTTTTTAGAGTTTCAGTTACTATTGAGCCGGGTCGCTCCTTACTTACAGTTCGTTACCACGAACTGTTTGATGCAAAGAAAGGTCAGATAATTTGGGTTAAATATTATAGAAAGTAAAGGAAATTATTTGAGCAAAAAGGCAAACGGAGAATTAGTAAAACACAACTTTAGCAGACACTAAAATGGAATAAAGATGAGGCTATATATTTAGACCTATTGGTTTCATTAAATTCATACCGATAAGAATATGAAATTGAGAACGGACTCACATTTGTAAAAGTAGTAACTGACATTTTCACGTAATTGCTTTTAAATTTGTCAAAATGATTATTAACTGACCCCCACCCCTCACATTGAAAATAATACAATTAAGCTTCTCTATGCAAAGCCACATCCGGTGGGGGGAGTATGGGGTTTGAACCCATCTCCTGAAATTTTTTGTATGACTTGTAAAACGTTACAAAAATGCATATAAACAATTTTCGATGCGTTTTTTTAAAGTTTTTGTGACATTTCACATAATTAGATAATTATTAAAAACCATTTGATAAACTATTCTCAAGGATGGCATCAGCAGCAGACGAATGAATTTCCTGGACGATCAGGAGAACTAAAGTGTGATTGAGCATACACTGTCCCATGCCCTTGCTTATATTCCCTTCGAAAACAGAAGTTAAAAAAATTCCAAATACAACCTGTAGATATAACAACCACAGAGTGAGTGTCAGGTGAGAAATGTAGATCAGGAGTGATCAGAGTGTCATTGAACGTACATTGCCCTACTTAACCTCCTTCCAAAGCCCTCAATAGTGAGGAGGAGCAACGATTTTATTTCTTTTTCTTTTTTTATGCTAGAAATAATATTTTAAAGGTCGATTTTTTTCTAGTGGAGAAAAAAGGGATTGGCTTTCATCTTCTGTATATTCCAATTCCTAGCGATGACCTGGTATTCCCTGTCGTACATCCCCTATGCGAGGGACTTGGTGAAGAAAACTGTCAATACCTGCCTTGCCTAAGTGCCATTTTATGAATGTAACTTTGAGTTGGGACCACTAGGACGACCCAGTTTATTTTTCTTGTGACTATTACTCTTAAGGTTTCTCTTCCCTGTGCAATTCATATATATATATATATATATATATATATATATATATATATATATATATATATATATATATATATATATACATATATATATATATATATATATATATATATATATATATATATATATATATATATATATATATATATATATATATATATATATATATATATATATATATATATATATATATATATATATATATATATATATATATATATATATATATATATATATATATATATATATATATTCAGCAGCACGATTTTAATATTTCAAAATAAGACGACAGTTTTGCTATCATTTAAATGCTCATCCATCTAATGCTTTATCTGTTGAATGCATAATATTTTAAAAAAATTTATATTTAAAATATTTTTAAAATCACGAATAATATTTTAAAAATTGTTTTTTCTTGTTTGTTTATATTTAAAAATACAGTGAAATCAAGTCAGAAACATATAAAAGTGAGAGAATATTTTGCTGCTTCAGCAAGCTTAGGATATGCTCCAAGAAAAAGTGATATCACAATTTTAGCTTGGTCAATGAATACTGAAACTAATCAATCCAATGGTAGAAGCCTTGTGTCAGTCTTGTTATGTCAATGTCTTGTGAAGTATTTTTGTAAGTTTCTTGTCAGTAACTGTTCAAGATAAATTTCTTATACAGTTGTAGGCTAATCGTAATTTTTTTTTTATACAATTTAAACTTATTTTTTGTTTAGAAAACAAATGCAACAAATTAATTATTAAATATAAATTAATTATATATTATTAATAAGTTATTTATTAGTTATCATGATAAATTATTATATTTATTATATGTTATTACGTTTATAAATTATAAAAAAAAAAAAATCTAATTTTAAAACACAAATTGAATATGTGGTTGTTTAGACTTTTTTTTACAATCTAAACAATTTAAGTGCTTTTTGAAAAAAATCGTTAAATTGTAAAATTGTCGGTTAATCGTTTCACAGGGAAGATAAACTTCAAAGGAAAAGTGTGACTAGGAAATGAAATTTTCTGTTATCAAAATTAACTTTTACATCACATTCTGATTACCAGACTAACGACATGATATCACATAAAAGTTTATTATATAACTATTGTGTTACTAAATGTTTCAATGTTAGGCCGCAAAAATTCTAAAATTGACGTGACAAGTTTCGTCGACGGAAAATTACACGCCCCTCTCCTCCAACCTGAATGGGATGAGTCCATGCCTCAAATCTTTTTGGGCCTCTTTGTTTAGTTTACATTATTTTGATTTTTTTTTTCAACAAGTCATATTTCATTTAATCTAACATGTTAGCTATTATTCTAATTAAGTATTTAATGTACTGCACCACGTATCTCATTTGTTCTACACTTTATCTATACTTTTTCTATATTTTATCTATACTTTATTGTTACTTTATACTTTATCTATATTCTATCTATAATTGACCTACTATAAGATCCTCATTCATGTAATCTATAATAAAAACCTTCACAGCGTTCTGTTCCCTTACAGGCACGCTGGCATACAGTTTTCTTTCATTGAATCCAGTTCAAAGCTGTTTTGCCCAACCCACTATTCACTCGCTCTTTCCCATAACTGCTCTGTGTAAAGAATACCAATATTTTCAAGAAATGGCTTTCATTTAAAAGAAACAAATTAATATTTAAAATTAAAATTTACTAAAAAAAAATTTATATAATAAATATTATTATTATTGTATTATATTATAATATTATATTGTTATTTATAATTTATAATATTATACATTATATTATAATATTACTATATATTATATTTATAATATATAATATTATTTATATAATATATATAAATAATATTATTGCAGTATAGAAGCGAAAGCCTTTTAAACTTGTTGTTTAAACTTGTTTACCATTTAATCAATTTAAAACTGCTTTTTGAAAAAAAAAATTGTTAAATTGTCGGCTAATCGTAAAATATGTAGGGTAATCGTTTCACAGGTAAAATGTTTAGGAGTATCTAACATTGCATATTGCAAATACCAAAATGTTCAGGGGTTCGCACATAGTTTTTGTTAGTGAACCCTTTGCATCTTTCGAAAGATCCTGTAGAAATTCATTCTGTTTTGGCTGTAGTGCAGTGTAAGTAGCTTTTGCCTAAATTGGTACACTGGGACACTTACATTATTTGTTGACGTGTCCGATATCTGTTATTCTGCTATATTTATGTTTGCCAAAAACAAATGCCATTGGTGGAAATATTCGTTGTTTAACAGTACCATTGTTTAGCTAAAAACAAACAATAAAAGCAAACAACATTTGAAAATTCTTGTGTAATGCTTGAAGATACCGAATTTTGATCAACTTTTTCTTAAAGCTTAGGTTGTACTCTAGGAATGTTCTTTTTGGAAAAGACTGTAATGAAAGAAAAAAAAAACAAGAAACATAAATGTGAAAATTAAAGACATTCCAGTAGATTTTTTTTTTTTTTTTTTTTTTTTTTTTTTTTTTTTTTTTTTTTTTTTTTTTTTTTTTTTTTTTTTTTTTTTTTGCAAATGCTAGTTACATCTTGTGTATAGTCATTACTTTTTATATTTTTTTGCTGAACCCTATTTTTTATACCCTTAGCCTACAGCTTTAGACGTGGTTTTAATGATATGTGAATCAGTAATATTTGTTTAATTACGAAGTTTTTTCGTTGCCGTTTTGGACAGTTATGTATCTCCAATGTCTTTCTAGTAGAATAACCCACAAATACCAGTACACATAGGGTACAGAGATCTGATCGTTCGGGGTAAGAATATTTCCCAAGTGGGTATCTCTGATGCAGTGTTTTGATTATTATAATAATGTAGACATATATAGTAAATTTGTGGCATATAGAATTGACACTAAATGTTTGCGGGTTATATTCTATTTCAATTTATCATCACCCTAGACTTTTTCTCCCTCGACGTCCAATGATAAAAGAATTAAGTGGCGTAGATTCAGCTGTAGGATGGGGAACATTCAAGGTAATAGAACTATAAAAATTTCTGTTTATGTAAAAAAGGTTTTCTATTTAAGAAAATTCTTTTTTTTATTATTATATAAGAAAAAGGACATACTGACTTTTCTTGCAAGAGGTTACCTTCATCTACTGACCGAGCTTAAATTTTCGTCCTCTTATATTTTTGTTATTATTATTATTATCATTATTATTGTTATGTCACTATTAATATGATATTTTATTATTTTATTATTATTTATTTCTACTTCTTATTCATAAGGAGGGGCTACTTGTATTTTTAAAAATGTCAGAAAAAATCCATTAACAGTATGCTTATTCTTGTATGAATGTGTTATTTAAAATTTCATTGTAAACACCGTGTGTTGTGCTGACATTATTTAAGTGCCTTGTATTTTGATTTTTGTAATCATTAATCGAAATATATACCGTCCACATATCTCGAATTTCACTTGTTATGAGTCTGCCTTTAGTGACATAACCTAAAAAGCAACCCCTGTTGGATAAACTAAGTTGAACGGTATTCTTGAAGTGCAGCTTCTGGTCCTCCTCAGTTCAACACACAGGAGGTGTTCCTTGGAGGATGAAAAGGGAGTAAATGCTGCATAGAGCTTCTCAAACATATTTTTCTATGTCCTCCAATTCTATTTTTGGTGGCGAACGATTTGTATCCACCTTGTATCCCATTGCAGCTTCTGCCTTCCTCTTCACCTTCTCTTCTAATTTTCTACCGCAAAAGTAAAATGTGTACAAAATCCAAAATTTTGTTTTGTTGGGTATTTGTTTTGAGCCACTGTCTTCTAAGCAAACGTGACGATCACTACGCTGTTGAACCATCTAAGCAAATCTCATGTAAAGCTTGATTCAAATTTAAGAATGCTTATAATTGCCTACCTTCAAATATACCCCCCCCCACTCTCTCTCTTTCTCTCGCTTTCCCCCCCTCTCTCTCTCTCTCTCTCTCTCTCTCTCTCTCTCTCTTTCTGTCTTCCGAGGGTCTCCTGCTTATCAAAACACTTGAGACACTCAAGGAAAATAATATTACGTGCCAAGTCAACTAGTATAAGTAATTGCAATTGATCTTCTCCCTACTCCTTGCTCCCTTCTCCCTACTCATTGCAGTAACCTTAATAGAAAAATGCGGTTCTTCTTTACTTGCCTGGTCACTGGGCGGAAAGCTTATAACCTACAAAATTGAAAGCAGATTTTTGAGCTTCCCTTTTCCTAACTACTTCCCCTCCGAAAAATCTTCTTGACCTCCCTATGGGACAAATTTTCACACGTGGTATAACTACTAAATCGAACTAAAAGATTTGAAATATAAGCTTATAAACTATTAAAGAAAAAATAATTTTGGGAAATCATCAGAAATATTAGGAAGTACATTACAATGAATGGTAATTCGACCAAGCGCTTTTTTAAACAAAATTCAGCAAAAAAAAAGTTGGTGTTGACCGCTTTGGCTTTGGAACTGATCGGATTTCAGTATTTCATTCACAATGAAGAGGAATTATCTGCGAAAACCTGCTCAAAGAGCGCCCCTAACAGCCCGAGACTGCTATTGACTGTCATCATCATTTGGTCAACACTTTTGGAATATTTTTATTTGCGATATACAGTTGCTACAACGAGATCTATTTAGGTACAAACAATTGTCTTTTCTTACACTGTACAAAAGAAATATATTGCACATTACCTTACAATGGCACGTGGAACAAAAATTAAACTATTACTACATTATTTTAAACAATTACTTGTTTAACCTAATGATTCGAATTAGCTTGACCGTTAATGAATTAAATACAGATGTGTTACCTGGATGTTAATCTGGAACTTTAGAGAGATGTTTTGACTCTGAAACCATATAGAAAGTTTAAAGTTGGTGGAAAAGAACCCTAAAGATGTTCAATGGTGACTAAGAAAAATTGAGTAAACCTACAAGCTCTACAAGCATGAGAACTAAGAACTCAGTCATTATTAGAACAACATTTCTAATGGAAGAAATACAAGCCGTAGAATACGAGAAATACGTAACCAAATTTAAAATGTCAATGTCAATTACTTATTTAAGGGGGTTCGATACCTTAAAGGATCACCCTATCTCATCCATTGTAAAATTGTGTCGTTTGTTTTGCTAAGCTATTTGGAATTGGTTGGGCCATCTTGCCATAACTTGTAGGGCATGGATAATAGATCGGAATAAGTGACAGAAAACTAAAAGCGGAGATAGAAATATTTAGTTTTGACGAAACCAATATCATTAGAATGTGTGGACTTTGTTTCTCTTTTTCCGATTAAACAGAGTCGAATTTTAATTTCAAGTTCAGGAAAGTACAGCCCCTAAATATGTTCTAGCATACCTGCTAGGAAAATGCTAAAAATCAGCCAAAAGGAAATATAATTTGAGCAATTTGGTAGCTTTGAGAGTTCCCTGTGGTGCTACAAGCTTTAATTAAAAACCTTGCCAACACAGGGATGTAAAATTCCTTTGTCTTTTAAGCTAAATATCCATAGATTCTCAATAGCTCTCGATAGTGGCTAGTACCCTTGGAGAAATAGGCAAAGGGCCCTTTATCTTTTGAGACGGTGAAAATGATTTTAAAGTATCGAATCTCCTTAACGTACGGATTTCAATCGCCTTGACAGTTGGGATATTGATAAATAAAATACAGATGGGCCATTTGAATATTAATTTGAAACTTGAGAGATATGTTTGAATTTTGAAATAATTTAAATTTGGCAGAGTAAAACCCAAACATGTTCATGATTATGGTGGCTAGGCCACCATATGCACATGATTAGCCACCAACAATGGGGGCTAAGAAAAACCAAGCAGGTATTCAAGTTCTATAAGCATGAGAACCTAGGGGCTAAAGGCCTGTAGTCATTATGAGAGGCAACATTTCCGATGGAAGAAATGCAAGCCCTCTTATTTGTTTATAATTCACCAATGGTTTAGCCGTTTCGAGTTAATAAAAATGACTGCATGCATAACAAATATTAATCTTTAGAAATGTAGCGTACAAAAAAAAAAATACTGATATAATATTGCTATTCATCCCACTCTACTGGTTCAATGGAGAGGGATTAATCCCACTTTACTTGATGCTGAATTTCTTTAAATGCACCGTTTGCTATCCAACAAAAAAAATGATAAAGAAACGAAACGTTTCACTATTATTAACTAAAAACTTAACAATAAGCAAACTAAAGCATTATTTAGGTAATTAATATAATTGATAATATCTACTATTTAAATAAAATTAGTTAAACAGTAACTAAATAAAGAATAAGTATTAATCAAATGAAAAAGTAAACTAAACGTTGCAGGAGTGTCACACTAGTTCTAATTCGGGTTCGTAGACTTCGTTTTATGACTCCGTACTTCGTAATTCCGTATTATGCTTGATTGACATCTTATATACATAAAAATACTGACTTTCCAGCTAACTAAGAAAACAATAAACAAAAGTGAAAGACAACGAACATAATAATATTCTTGGGTACTTGTATGCTATACGCCCTGCCGCTTAAGTTGCTCATTCAGGACACATTATAGAACCGGTTTTATTTCGTTAGTTTCTTTTAGCTTAGCGTGAGACAAGACAAAGATAAGTGACAGAATAGATGGGAAATATATAATTTGGGCCATATATTTGCACATTAGGGGGGGGGGTAAAGTATGTGAACAGCATGAAGTTAGAAAACAATTCTTATTACTTAATATGCAGAATAATTGTACCTAACACATTAGGCATGCAAACTTGCTATACTTTACCCCCACCCACCTAATGTGCAAAAATATAGCCCAAATTTGTTTCTAAAGTATTATATTTTTATCTTACTTAGGTATATTTCATCAGGATTGAGTGTCAGAGAAACATATTAAAAGAATATGAGGTAGGGCGTAAATCATACAAGTACCTATTCTTGGAATGAGCGTTCTTAGTCAATTACATAAGCCATAAGTGAAATGAGAAGTATGAAAGACACTGCTCGGATCCAATCATAAAACAGTTGACACTCATCAATTAGCCGACTATATCAAGTTGCAGTCATTTCGTCTTCCATAAAAAACTCCTCAACTGGATATGCTGTCTCTATGTATTTCTGATAAAATCTTTGAAATGCTCTCCTGGAAAAAGAAAAAAAATATATAGGAAGACGTGGACCATTGGACGAAGAAGACCAATGGAGTGATTTTTATTCAAGACAGTAAAATGCCATCTAGAAATCGTGGCGAAGCAGAAAAGTAGAGCCATCTAGGTCCCATATCAAAGAATATAGTAACTTGTAAAAGTGGAAACTAGCGCTAGCGTCATCATTGACACCATCTAACATTTGGTGTTTCTTGGGATTTTTTCAAGCTTCTTAATTGTTTTTTTGTTCGGTAAGTGAGACCAGACACTTGCTACTACACTAGTTTTGCCAACTCTACTAATTATACTAATTTCAGGTCATTAATACAATAAAAAAGGCAAAGAAACGCTGAATGGCACTGGTGTTTTTTGTAAACACTAGCACCAGTACCCACTATTGTTAGATACATCTTTGTGCCTATAAAATATAAATCATAATTATGAAATTGCAGTTCTTTGTTAAGAAGTCTCTCTTTTGTATTAGCGATGGAGTTTTTTTTATTTAATGAAACCCTAGGGATCTGATCAAATGACTAACCATTATAATCCTGGTAAAGAGTGGGGGATTGAGGGGATGGCAGCACCCTTCATATAAAGGATAGTTTCTGTTCGTCTCGAGGTTTAATGCCGCTTTTTTCTTTTCTTTGAAAAGTTAGTTTTTATTGTTGAATACTCTTTAAGAAAGTGAATTTCTTTCATATAATTTTTATGTCTTTTTGAATGCTTGAGTTCTTTCTTTGGGTTGTTCTGGCAGGATTTACATCTCAACTAATCAATATCCATTTTCAAATATTGAAAAATTATGCATTCTGTGGCATTCTGGCAGATTAACCTATATTGTCAAAATTTTTTTGGAAGGTTTTCAGTACTTTTTATAACCCATGTGAAAGGTTTGCATTATTTCTACACGCGTTGACATAAATAAAACCTGTATTTTATCTCGATATTGCGCTCTAAGTTTAAAAGGGACATTTTCAAGGAATTCTACTCCTCATCAAAGCATCCTCTATAGCAGTGGTTCTCAAATTTATTTAGACACTGTACCCCTTTTTGCCCACAAAATATTTTAGGTACCCTTTTTCAGTTACCGATACTAAGTAAACTATAGCTAAAATATAATTAAAATTGCCAGTACTAGAGTTAAAGGGTTGTTTTATTTTTTGTTGGCTGGTTGAGTACCCCCAAAAATTTTGGCGTACCCCCAAGGGATAGGCGTACCACAGTTTGAGAATCACTGCTCTATTGGGTGAAATTACTTAAGAGCTCTGGCGAGTGAGTATGAGTGACAATGAGCAGTAAAAAAAGGCACAAAGCGTTTGGAGCCTGATCATGCTGAAATTTTTAAGGTAAGCTCCTGGACCGACAGCGGGATCTCAATTAATAATTTTTAGCCTTTTTGAGTAACTTTGAGGTAAGAGGGCTAACGTTGGTTTGATAAACCCTTGAAATTGGTAAGATTCAAGTTGTAGTTAAAACTGGTTAACATCTGCACATTTTATTTTTTATAAGATTTTTTTAGACTTACCTTTATTTATTTATTTCCTTTTTTGAACATTTACTTTTATTATGAATCCTTGATTCTTGTTTGAAAGAAATGACCATTGCATTTTAAACAACTATTACATAAAATGAAAAATTTGTACTAACGATATGTGCAACTTGATGTACGAAAATATGCTTATAAAACAAGCATAGATTGTCCCATCCCTCCTAACTCCGTGCAAAAAAAAACCCATAGATGTCAAAGTTTTACGAAGACATTAATATAGTCGTGCAGGTTGTGGCACTGGTGGATCCAGGGATCGGGGGATCCCGGGCCCCTCGAAGATTTTTAATAGCGCCCTCATTCCGTGTTTTTATTTTCTGTTTTCCACTATTTATTTTGAATAAACTTGCCAATTTGCTCAATTATTGGTGCCCTTGTCTTACCCCCCCCCCTCCCTCCCAGATTTTGCTGTAGTTTCGCCTCTGGACTATGATAAAGGTTTCAATTTAAACAGTGACTATGTCGAATTATTGTTATTCTATTTACTGACTTTTATATTCGCACAAAGGGCCAATCAGGTTGATTTTATCTTTTCTTTGACTAGCTTAAAGTTTCATATAGGATGTTTTATAACCAATTAAGTTTTAAAAAAAAGTGCGGCTGTTTGTCCCTGCAGAAATAAGGAATAATTACCTAACGGTAACACGTCAAAGATATAAACCAATGAAGTTAAAGCACAGTTTTTACCATGGAATCATATAAAGCTTCTCTCTTTTTCTCTTTGGTCTTGCCTTCAAATAAATCAATTTTTGTGCCACAATCCAAAGCACGTTTGATTTTCAAACTAAATATTGCAGGAAAGCAGAAGGACTGTGTGTCTGAACTTTCCTCTATTAGGGTGCAGTTGTTTGTCAAGGAAATATTTTTGTTAGATACGAAGATGCAGCAAAATAATTTTGATAATAATAAAAGTTGTACTTCTCAACTCATGTGATCTCGGGAAATTAAGAATAGGAGAAAGTGGATTAGAAAGTTGATAGGATTTACTTAGCTTGAGAATGTGAAGCGTAAAAATAAGTTATAAAAACGGAAAACCTACTTATTTTTCAGACGTGAATTCCACTTAAGTTATTAATATTGGCTTTTGTTTAAAGAAAATGGATATGACGATTGAAACGATTATCAAAGCCATGAAGTAATTCAGTACTTTTTTAGCAATGATCGGTTAAGGATGGAAAGCGCCTTGCTTCTAAGGGCAAAAATAAAATTACAGAATAATAGCTTTGCCACTTTCAGTTTTGGAAATCTATGGAGAATAATCTCAGTCAACCCGGTATCATTAATCCAAAATGTATTATTTTACAGTTTTGTGAAAAAGGCTTTTTGTTGCTTATTCCAATGCATTCGTTTCATTGTTTCACATCGCTCTCCTTTTGGTCAAAAGTATTCTTGCCAAAAGACTTTTTGTGACCCATCCTAATATGCTCGTTTGATTGGTACGAATCACTTTGCTTTTTGTCAAAAGTTTTTTTGCCAAAATCCTTTTTTCAAGTGCGTTTTATAACCCATTGTAATTCACTCGTTTGATTGGTTCAAATCGCTCTTCTTTTTGTCAAAAGTCTTTTTGTAACCAATTTTAATCCACCCGTTTGATTGGTTCAAATTGTTTTTCTTTGTCAAAAGTTTTTTTGCCAAAATCCTTTTTTCAAGTGCGTTTTATAACCCATTGTAATTCACTCGTTTGATTGGTTCAAATCGCTCTTCTTTTTGTCAAAAGTCTTTTTGTAACCAATTTTAATCCACCCGTTTGATTGGTTCAAATTGTTTTTCTTTGTCAAAAGTTTTTTTGCCAAAATCCTTTTTTCAAGTGCGTTTTATAACCCATTGTAATTCACTCGTTTGATTGGTTCAAATCGCTCTTCTTTTTGTCAAAAGTCTTTTTGTAACCAATTTTAATCCACCCGTTTGATTGGTTCAAATTGTTTTTCTTTGTCAAAAGTTGTTTTGCCAAAATCCTTTTTTCAAGTGCGTTTTATAACCCATTGTAATTCACTCGTTTGATTGGTTCAAATCGCTCTTCTTTTTGTCAAAAGTCTTTTTGTAACCAATTTTAATCCACCCGTTTGATTGGTTCAAATTGTTTTTCTTTGTCAAAAGTTTTTTTGCCAAAATCCTTTTTTCAAGTGCGTTTTATAACCCATTGTAATTCACTCGTTTGATTGGTTCAAATCGCTCTTCTTTTTGTCAAAAGTCTTTTTGTAACCAATTTTAATCCACCCGTTTGATTGGTTCAAATCACTTTGCTTTTTGTCAAAAGTTTTTTTGCCAAAATCCTTTTTTCAAGTGCGTTTTATAACCCATTGTAATTCACTCGTTTGATTGGTTCAAATCGCTCTTCTTTTTGTCAAAAGTCTTTTTGTAACCAATTTTAATCCACCCGTTTGATTGGTTCAAATTGTTTTTCTTTGTCAAAAGTTGTTTTGCCGAAAGTCTTCCTGTCAAAGGTTTTTTTTTAAGCCATTTTAATGCACTCATTTTATTAGTTCAAATCGATATTTTGTTTTGTTACAATATAATTAGAATCTCTAATTTTTTCTAATTAAATAATGATGTACTTGATACATTTAAATTATTTTCATATTAAAAAATTGCTCAGAATCTTGCAGAACCGTAGATCAGCTGATGTTATAAGATAGTTTATCAAAGTTGTATTTGTAAATAAAACTGTTAAATTAAATGCGATCGATCCATCTCATTTGCGGTCCTATATCCTATTAAGGTCTCAAAAAAATTAGGAACTTCCTGCTCTCTCCTAAATGTGTTTTATCGCTTTTCCTAAAACATGGAAATAATTGGTTTGTTTTCAGCTTTTGATATGAAAGTACGTTTTATCTTTTCTTGGAGGCAAGATAAAAACCTTCCTTGTACAAGACTCTCCGTCAATAACGATCGAAAAATCTAAAACGTATTTTCAATATTTTTGCTTACCTGTAATATGTTTCAAGTGTAACCGTAACGTATTGTAACGTTTTGAATTATCGAACTCTTCTAAGTTAACCTCAGGTGACGATGGAAATATAATTTCTAATGACAAGATGATAAAACGATACCATGAAATTGCGTAAATCCTAGGGTGGGGGGGGGGTGAAATACAAGGGATGTAAGATGTGTTGACAGCGTGCCTAGTTTTTCTTGACAATGGAATTCTCCGACGACAAATATCATTTATTTTAAAAAATGCTTACTGTTACTAAAATAAAGTATTTTTCAAGTCTGAGTCAAATTCCCATAGCTTCAGAATTCCACGCTATTGTTTCTCAGCACCGTTAAAATCTTTTGAGTTACAATATTTAAGATACTATTTTAATGTCGGAAACCTCGCTGATGCTACATCTGTGAATAAACTAAGCAGCATGTACGTTTTTTTCATGGATATTCCATTGTTCTTGAGGGGAGATTTAACGATATTAATTGTGAGGGGCCAAATTCATTTTAAGAATTTAACAAGTATTCAAAAAGTGTCAAAGGAAAGAAAAGTCATAAACAAAAATCGTTGATCCAAATCTCCAAGAGAAAAATTGTATGAAGAGGACGAGATCCCTCTTATAATTTTCAGTTATAAAATGAAAACCATATCTTTTTTTTCCAGTTCATAATGTAATATTCACTATTCATTTCGTTCAAACCTAACAACTTAAAATTCCAATTGCTTGGAAGAAATAGTTTATACACATTTTATGTCTTAATATTAAATGGCCAAAACTTTTCTCCCCAATAATCTACATTATCTTCATGGGTGGCCGGCGTTTACCCCCCCCCCCCGGGGATTACCCCCCGGAAAATACCCCCGCGTAAATTACCCCCACCCCCTCAGAAAATAACCCCCCGTGAAAAATACCCCCCCCCCGAAAAATAGCTCCCGGAAAATACCCCCCCCCCCGCGGAAAATAACCCTCCGGAAAATATCCTCTGCGGAAAATACCGCCCCGGACAATACCCTCCCCCTTGTAGAAAATAAGGCTTTCCAAATTTGAGAATTTTATTTGAGTTTTTTTTTTAATTTCCGTGGGGGGAAGGAATTTTGGTACTTGTGTATTATGCGCCACTCACTCAATTTTACGCTGTGTAAAATTCGAGAACATCGGTTAATTTCGTTAGTTTCTTCGTTACTTTAGAAATAAATTTGGGCTCTAGATTTGCACATTAGGGGGGGGGGGGAGTATAACGGGTCTGCATGCAAAATGGGTTTGGTACAATTATTCTGCATATTAGATAGATAGACAAATAAGTGTATTTCAAAGCCAAATATACGGCCATGAACACAGTAAAATAGCATAAATGAAAGGCACAAATAACATCAACTTTGGTCAGGGATCAAACAGTTCGTGGTAATGAACTGTAAGTAAGGAGCGACCCGGCTCAATAGTAACCGAAACTCTAATAAACGTAATTTTGATACCAATATATCATCAAAAGAATCGGATCTTTATGCTGATTTCAAATATTTAAGTTTCATCAAGTTTCGTCTTATCTATCAAAAGTTACGAGCCTGAAAAATTTGCCTTATTTTCGAAAAAGGGGGAGGATCGAAAAAGGGGTTACATTGGAGGATCGTTCCATGGAGGATGTTTCCTTGGGGGAAGATACATTTCAATGAAGGGGGCGCCGGATTTCCCAGCATTATTTAAAAAACTATCAGAAATTAAATAAAAAACAAGTTTTTTCAACTGAAAGTAAGGAGCAACGTTTCATTTGAGTGTTTTTTTCCAATTTTTTTTTTTCAATGACCGTTTTTCCAAGTATTAAATACTATTATTAAGTTAATTTTGTGTTTCATTTAAGTGTTTTATGATGATTGCCATGGGCGCCAGCAAGGGGGGGGGGCAGGGGGGCCATGGCCCCCCCCTAGAAATTTGGGACTGTAAATTAATTATAAGGAAACCAACGGGAAAAGAGCAGAATAGGGAAAAACATTGAAAAAATGTGTTTTGCCCCGTTTTTATAAACAGTTGAGTCTAAAGGCATTAAATATTTTGGTGTTTGATAACCAAGTTCAAAACTGTTGATATCGTTAAAAAATATCCGTCAAACAATTCGGCATTGCTCAGCAGAACAGATTGCTGGGAGTTTATCTTTGTTTTTGTAAGTAGGCTATTGTTTTGTGTATTTTTGTTTAACTAACCACTTTTTTCATTTTTATGTACTTTAACTTTAACTGACATATTTCTTCCATTGCCTTTAAAAAAATGTTTGTCTCTCAGCTTCCTTAAAAAGAAGTTTTTTGACCTAAAAGTAAGGAGCAACATGCTGGTAGATATGGGAATATAACATTTTTGCTGAATACAGAAACAATTTAATTATTTCCTACTCCCCCTTACCTCTTTCAACATTTATCTAAAGCCTCATGAAGAGTAAGCAGTTTGTCCATCAAAATGTACTTTTTTAGGAATCTAGCCTACCGCCAACCAAACAATGACTCACCCCCCCTCATTATAGCTGATACGCAATTACAGATCACCAAACGCAGCCTATTTTCATTTAAAATAAAGCGAATCAACTTGGTTGGATCCAGTACTGCCATAGTGTGGCATTACTTCTTTTGCAACTGAGAAGCCTAAAATATAGTTATTGATACTTTTAAATAAATAAAAACAAATAAAAGTTTCAAATTTAGAAACCTTATTTTCCACAGAGGGAGGGGGAAGTATTTTCTGCGAGGGTATTTTCCAAGGAGGGGGTTACTTTCCGTGGGAGGGGGGACATTTTCCGGGGGTTAAACACCCACCATTCACGATATTCATTTATGTTATTTTACTGTGTTCATTGCCGTATATTTGGTTTCAAAATACACTTATTTATCTATCTAATATGCAGAATAGTTTACCAGACACATTTTGCATGCAGACCCGCTATGCTTTACTCCCCCCTCCCTAATGTGCAAATCTATAGTCCAAATTTATTTCTAAAGTAACGAAGAAACTAAGAAAAAACCGTTGTGTTCTCAAAACTTGAGTGAGCGGCGCATAATACACAAGTACCAAAATTCCTTCCCCTACGGAAATTAAAACATAAAACTCAAATGAAATATGCAAATTTGGAAAGCCTTATTTTCCACGGAGGAGGGGGGGGGGGGGGTATGTTCCGGGGGTATTTTCCGGGGGGTATTTTCCGGGGGGGGGGGGTATTTTTGGCGTGGGGGGGGGGGTATTTACCGAGGGGGATCTTCTGTTTTTTTTTTTATTGTTTAAGAAAATAGAGTTGTGGGAAAGTCAAACTTTAGTGTAAAGAGCGAGGCGTTGAGGAGGGGACAGCCCCTTTTATATACGGAATAATTTCTGTTCGTTTAAAGTTTTAACGTCGCTCCTTACTTTCAGTTAAAAAAAACTTGTTTTTTTTTTATTTAATTTTTGAACGTTTTTGAATTAATGGAGGTTTTGATTTTGGCTCACCGTACATGTATAATCAACACCAAATTTGTATATTAATTTTACTTTTATTTGGTTAAATGGCTTTCTCGAACGTTGTTTAATTTTATTTACGAAGGTTTTTATTAGTAATAAATATACGTAACTTACGAATTAACTTACGTAACGAACTTCTACATTCATATTTTTTAATACGCATATTAGGTGGTTCGCCCCCTAGTCAATACCTCGCTCTCTATGCTAAAGTTTGAATTTTGTTCCAATTCTTTAAAAATGACCCCTTAATCACAAAGGCCGTTAATTAGAATAAATAGCTTTTATGAAAGTACTAAAAAATCTTTGGCTTAAAGAGCGAGGTATTGACTAGGGGGCGAACCCAATTATATACGTAATATTTTCTGTTCGTTTTAGATTTTGATGTTGCTCAATACTTTCAGTTGAAAAACCTGTTTGTTTTTTTTTAAATCTAATCTCTGATCTTTTTTTTAAGTAATGCTGGGAAACCCGGTGCCTCCTTCATAGCAATGTCCCTTCCCACATGAAAACTTCCTTCATGTAAATATCCTCCCACATAACCCTTACCCATTCCCCCCCCCACTACCAGAACAATCCCCCTGAAAACGTCTGTATACTTCCCAATAACCAATACTATGTGTTAACATTGGGTAAAGTTCATAACTTTCAGCCCTCCCCCCAGGGTTTTGGGGGATTAAGTCATCCTAAAAGATATAGTTATCATATTTTTGACCATGCTGAACAAAATGGCTATCTCAAAATTTTGATCAGGTGACTTAGGGAAAAAAATAAGCATGGGAGGGGGCCTAGGTGCCCTCCATTGTTTTTGGTCACTTAAAAAGGCAACTAGAACTTTTATTTTCCTTTCCAATGAGCCCTCCCACGATGTTCTAGGACAACTGGGTCGATACGGTCACCCCTGGGGAAAAAAACAAACAAACAAAAACAAATAAACACGCATCCATGATCTTTCTTCTGGCAAAAATACAAAATTTCACATTTTTGTATATAGGAGCTTGAAACCTCTACAGTAGGGTTCTCTGATACGCTGAATCTGATCGTGTGATTTTCATTAAGGTTCTATAACTTTTAGGGGGTCTTTCTTCCTTTTTTCGAAAATCAGCCACATTTTCTCAGGCGCGTAACTTTTGATGGGTAGAAATAAACTTTATGAAACTGATATATTTAAAATCAACATTAAAATTTGATTCTTTTGAAGTATCTTTTGTTATCAAAATCCCTATTTTTAGAGTTTCGGCTACTATTGAGCCGGGTCGCTCCTTACTTACATTCGTTACCACGAACTGTAAGATTAAAAAAAAACAAGTTTTTTTTTTAACTGAAAGCAAGGAGCGACATTAAAACTTAAAACGAATAGACATTATTCCGTATATGAAAGGGGCTGTCCCCTCCTCAACGCCTCGCTCTTGGGTATGTAGCCCCTTTTTCGATCCTCCCCCATTTTCGAAAATAAGGCAGATTTTACAGGCTCGTAACTTTTGGTAGATAAGACTAAACTTGATGAAACTTATATATTTGAAATCAGCATTAAAATTTGATTCTTTGGATGTATCTACTGTTATCAAAATCCCGTTTTTTAGAGTTTCGGTTACTATTAATCCGGATCGCTCCTTACTTACAGTTCGTTACCACGAACTGTTTGATTAAAAAAAAACAATTTTTTTTTAACTGAAAGTAAGGAGCGACATTAAAACTTAAAACGAACAGACATTATTCCGTATATGAAAGGGGCTGTCCCCTCCTCAACGCCTCGCTCTTTACGCTAAAGTTTATTATTGTTTAAAAAAATAGAGTAGTGAGAAAGAGTCAAACTTTAGCGTAAAAAGCGAGTCGTTGAGGAGGGGGCAACCTCTTTCTTATACGGAAACGGAAAATTCCATTCATTTTCAGTTTTAATGTCCTCCTTACTCTCAGTTAAAAAAAACTTGTTTTTTAAAATTTAATTTCTGAACGTCTTTGAATTAACGCAGGTTTTGAATTTGGCTCACCGTGCATGAATAATTACAATAAAATTTGTATATTAATTTTATTCTTTTTGGCTAAATGGCTTTCTCAAAATTTCCTCCCCAATTTGCATATATACGTAAACAGCGACGAAGACCACACTGCCTTTCCATCATAAACAACAAGTAAAACAATAGGGATTTTTTTTATTTAAGACAGTGGAATGCAACTTTAAATGAATATTTCGACCCTACATCCAAGGGCCGTCCTAAGCAAAACAAATGAAAAGAAAAAAAATATATTAAAGAACTTACATTAAAATACAATATTTAAAACTAAAATATTTTCTCAAAACAGTCCTAGCATCATTTACATCATTTATAATTTAGGGCAAATATACAACCTGAATCGGTATATAGTGGTGGGGTGAAGTGAATTTGCGCCAAAAGCGATTATTATATTTGGAAAGAACACAAGAAAAGACATCGAGTGGTATGTTAACTTTATTCACAGGTTATTAATATGACATGCTAAATATTTACCCATTTTTCATTGTCATTTTCAATTGGCTCCAATATTTCTTAGGGCCTGGATTCGTTTCTGAAAGTGTCATTCACCTAACTCAATGATCTTCCGAGATAGCAAGAAGTGTCTAAACTACAACTTTAGGATACCCATATTTTTCTAATGTACCTTTTTATGTCATTTTGATAGTATGGGTCCCATCTAAAGCAAATTTTTGGACCCCTGGCTGGTAAGATGAGATTATTTTTCAGAAAAACGGCTAACCGAGATGGGTCATTTGTGCTTTGGTACACACTAGAGAATGTAGGTCTACAGATAAAACAATAACCAGTTTTTATCTGTCAGTAACCGAAGAAAATTAGCTTAGGCTGTAAGGCAAGGCATGGTGAATAGGCCTAAAGTCTTCGCAGAATTTTATCATTTTGAGAGTAGACTTTGAAAAGGTTTGTTTTGGTTGTTGCTTCTCCATCGCCTTACTGCATGTTGCATGCTCACTTTTTCCATTTGAGGGAAGAATAGTTGTGCCCAACAACCTTTAACTTCCTTCTATAAAATTTGATGTGATCTACGACGTGATCTACCGCGTGGTAGATCTACCACGTGATAAACGAAAGTGAAAACGTGATCTACCACGTTTTCACTTGTTATTTATACTTTGATCTATTTTTCGTAAGTGGTTGAAAATATGAGAAAGTCGCCTGGGGGACGGCCCAGGTAGAGATAGATGAGATCATACCGGCTAGCTGTTCTATCTTTTGCACTTTAATGTCTAAGTAGATATTTTAGGGGCGAAAAATTCCAAATAAATAATCTAACAGCTATAATCATTTTGTAGTTTTTGAAATTTTAGTTTTGTTTAAATAAAATAGAGGCCAGTTAATAAATGAAAGTAATTAATAAATTATTAATTAATTAATAAAAATAAGTAAAACATTTAAAATAATTAAATCAACACTGTTTTAGATTAAGACTTCCTTCTATAAAATTTGATGTTGAATCTACCACGTTTTTACTTGTTATTTATACTTTGATCTACTTCTTCGTAAGTGGTTGAAAATATCAGAAAGTCACCTGGGGGACGGCCCAGGTAAAGATAGATGAGATCATACCGGCTAGCTGTTCTATCTTTTGCACTTTAATGATTTAATTTACTGTTTTTTGTTTTGCCGAAACTTTTTCTATCATCAATTCATAAAAGAGTGCAAAAAAGAGTGCACAGAGAAAATAATGGACGAAAAGAGTGAATATCCGGCCCATGGAGTGAAAGAGTGCAATGAAAATGCATTTCTCCCGAAAAGTGTGTAAATTGGCAACTCTGATGGTAAGGCACTGTTTTCCTTTTGTTCGCTTCCGATGGGCGTGATCTTTGATGGTCGGGCACAGCCGACATAAACGACGTCAGCTAATGCAAAATTCTTCTATACAAAAGTTAAGTAAGAAGAAGCTACCTCTCCGTAAGTGGATAAAATGCCCCATCCTACCGAATGAATTAGAAACCACCATCTACGACATAGTTGTATGTTTATGTTGGCATTAGTTGAACTTCAGGTTTGTGCTTCTTGCATATATCAGTAGCAAGTGCAGCCTTATCTGCCAGGTGCATTGCTTTATGAGATTGGAATTGGGCATGTGGGAATGTTGATAGCTCATATTTTAGCGTATTGGCCAGATCCGAACCATCTGTTGACGCTACAACACAGAGCAGTTGAAATAATAGTGAAAGGTCTATTTGAATAAATTTACCGTTTGTCACTGGTGAATATTTTCCCGTCAAATTCGCTGCACGATCTTTCCTCTTGAATGAGCATGAGAAGATGCATTTACCTGAAATTTTGCACGGTCGATTTCGAACGATTCTGGGTAGGTTATAGCAATTTTTTTATGAACAATTTGGAGTTAATTTGGTTGTGAATACACCACAAATAAGATTCCGATTTTTCATCCCCCTCTGACATTACTTAGGGTGGAAATGTAGTACTAAATCATAGAGTTTTTGATTCCGGTTGTCATTTTCGGTTTCCCCAGACTTGAATCTGTTGGAAACAACCTTATCAATCCAGAAAATATTGCAGAAATTTAAAATCGAAGTCCCCCACCCTTTCTCCTATTTTCCCCGAAAAAAAGAATTTTTCTGCTCGGGCGCTTTCAAGCAACTTCGAATATGTTATCAAGCAAGTTTTTCTGAGCATTTTGGCGTTCAATTGTGTTTGAATACTGCGCAAATTAAGATTCTGATTTCTCATCCCCCTCTGACCTCGTTGAGGGTGGAAATAGGGTACTAAATCATAGAATTTTTCAATTCTAATGTCTTTTTCGGTCTACCCAGACCTACATTAATAGAAAATGACCTTACAATCCAGAAAACATTGCAGAAAATAATATTTGAGATTTCCCCCTCTTTTCCCTGAAAAAAAGGTGTATTTCTGCCGGATGATTTTGGGCGGTTTGGGATATGTTATTGGGTAACTTTTTCTCAAAATTTTAGCGACAAAAGCCACTCTGTTGCTCAAAAGTTGTCCTTTTTTCGTAGTTTTATTGGACTTTCTGCAAAATTGTGCATCCCAAGAGAAAGAAAGGCGAATAAAGATAATTGTGTATATGAAATGAAGCAAATTCCTCCAAGAAAGTTTTCTCCCACTGAAACTTACCAAATCAGAAATCCTCCCCCCCCCACAGAAAGTTCTCCTGCGAAAAAATCCCGTATGTTTCCCAATAACAAATAATACTCGTAAGCAATGCACAAATCGCAAAACTTACAGCCCGTTCACTAGTAAATGTGGGGGGGGGGAGGTAATGTCATCCCAAGAGGCATATTTACTGGACCTAACTTTTCAATTGTGCAAAACAAAACGGCTATCTCGATACTTCAATAGAATGTCTCTGGGGGGGGGGGGGGTAGGGTCGTAGGAAGGTAGTAGTTGCCCTCCAATCGGAATGGTCACTCAACTCAAACTTTTCCTTTAGGATTCTTGGTTCGATACGATCATCCCTGGAAAAAAAAACAACACAAATCCGTGATCTTTCTTTGGAAAAAATACATAATTCCAAAAATTTTGTAGATAAGAGATTGAAAAATCTAGAGTACGATTCTCAGGTCGTTTTGTATTTAGGTAGGGTACAGATTTATTTTATATAGAAGAAACTGCTCTCCCCCCCCCCCTTTCATCTTCAATATCCTCCCGGTGGTCATGAATAGAGATTTTTGGTCCTTTTTTTAAGGCAAAAGTGATTGGAGACCAACTAACCCCTATCCTAGACCCATTTTTTATATCTAGTCTTTTTTGTTACCCCTCTGGACATATAATCGGCATTTTGAGGTACCTATTTTATACTTTTTCCCTGGCTGCTCAATTTTTCGTGTGGGGGAATTATCCGAAGAAAATTATTCGGGAATTATTTGACTTTTCCGGAGGGAAGTTTCCGCATGGGGCATCTTCCGAGGAAATTTTTGGCGGGGAAGGGTATTTTACACGAGGGATAATTTTCTGGTGGAACTCTGGCCCCCTTATGAGAAGTTCAAAGTTCTTTGAAGCATCACTGCAGAGAAAATGGCAATAATAATACCACAAATGTCAATCTTCTAAAATCACTGTCCTTCAGTTTTCTAAAATCATTATATATTACATATATATAATATATTACATATATTACATATAGAACAGTATTTAATAAATTGTTGAATTTTGACGTGCAAAAGTAGGGTGTATCGCGTTGATTGGAAAAAGAGCATTAAATAGCGTTAAAAAACAACCCATGGTAGACTAAGCAGTGTTAAACATACCATTTATCTACTAGAAAATATCTTAAAATAAAGTGTATCAATATTTTAGGATCCATCAAGAGCACGGCCAGCTCTTTCCTTATGAAATTGATCCCAAATACAGGGATCAGTTTTTCTGTTAAAGGCTTAGTTTGGCAAATAGAGGCAAATCTAGCGAAAGATGCAATATAAAGAGAAATATGAAAGTATGGTTCAAATCATTTTTATTATTTACTTACTACTTCAGGTTTATTTCATTTTCGTTGTCTCCAATTTTGTCCTTAGCTGGTCCCGAATCACTGTTTCGGTTATCCACAGTTAGATTAATGGGTTGAAGGTTTGTCGTCGACGGATGGGTATCTCTTTGTGATAGAATCTGAGTTTGCATTGCCATTAGCTGCAATCTTTCAATAGCAGAACTCTGTGGAATATGTGTCGAGAGTGTATCAGCTGGGAATTGATCAATCATTTTCTGGGCAGCGACATAATTCTGTAAATACCTCATATGCCAAGTGGTATCTTGTGTTAATTGAAGTCGCGTTGTCTTACGCCACTTGGCACGTCGATTTTGAAACCAGACTTGGACTCTTGCCTCAGTAAGACCAGTCCTCATCGCTACTTCTTCGCGTAAAAATACATCTGGGTAGCGGGTTTTCGCAAATAAATTCTCAAGAGCTTGAAGTTGTTGAGCTGTGAATGTTGTGCGATTCCGCCTCTGCTGCCTCCGACGACCAAGCATATAATCTTCAAGAAGTTCAGAAGATAGCCGAGAAAGCGCTGGAGAAGGCCCACTTACAGGAAATGGCGAAACCATTATGCCTTATTAACGACCTTTTCTATCTTGTCTTTATGTCAATTTACACTTCAAATTTTTCGATCAGCAATTTTTGGGAACCATATGAACGAATTTTAATATTGTTGTATTAATGATATAGTCTCACATATAATCTCAGCGAATCTCAAGTCGCCTAGGGCAGTATTGCATTTACTAATTGTAGAATCGAAAAAAGTCAGTATATATTTCATCTTTTGACAACTTTTAGCGCATGTACAAAAGCTAAACAATACTCTATTCTAATATGAACTTCATCATGAATAGGCATCTATTGTATAGCGTTTATATTCATGTTGTTTGAGATACCAATTAGAAAATGAAACGAAGCTCTATTGTCACTGACGGCCCAAAAGTTTCTGAACTCAGTGAACAAAAGGGGTTTGTGGTTCAAATCCACTTCGAGAAATTAAAATGACCCGCTTAAAAAGAGCCAGTGAAGCAGAATAGGATTGCAATATTTTATAATAACGGAAGAACCCACGAAGAAATGAAAAGATGCTTTGTTTATGGTCAACCATGGAAATGTTGAAATGAAATAGGAAAAATTAATAAACATTGTGATTTGATTGCGATTTTCACATTAACAAGTATGATTTTGTAGAGAAAAAAAGGAAGTTGTAGCTAAGTTTTGTACATCAGTGAATTGTAATAATTGGCATTAATCCAACTACGTATTGGCATAAAACCTAATATAGAAACAACAGGCATAAAAAACAAGACAAACAGTAGCGCACAATCTTGTCAGGGCCGAATAAATTTTCTTAATCCTCATCCTCAAAACAAGAATCTGAGGTGCCCTTACCCCCCTCCCCCCAAAAATCTCAATTTTTCAACTTGGTCCTCCAACCGAGATGAAACAAGGTAGCCTATACTTACCAAACTATTGAAAATATTCATCATTTTTAAATACAAAAATTAAATAAAAAAAGTATTTTTTAACTGAAAGTAAGAAGCGACATTAAAACTGAAAACGAACAGAAATTATTCCATATATGAAAGGGGCTGTCCCTTCCTCAACTCCTCGCTCTTTACGCTAAAGGTTTTTATTATTTTAAAAAATAGAGTTGTGAGAAAGAGCCAAACTTTAGCGTAAAGAGCGAGACATTGAGGAGCGGACAGCCCCTTTCAAATACGGAATAATTTCTGTTCGTTTTAAGTTTTAATGTCGCTCCTTACTTTTAGTTAAAAAAACTTGTTTTTATAATTAATTTTTGAACGTTTTTGAATTAATGCAGGTTTTGACTTTGGCTCACCGTAGATCAGTAATTAAAACACAATTTGCATATTAATCTTACTTTTATTTGGTTAAATGGCTTTCTCGAAAGTTGTTTAATTTTATTTACGAACGTTTTTATTAGTAATAAATATATGTAACTTACGAATTAACATACGTAAGGAACTTCTATACTCATAAATTTTTAATACGTATATTAGGGGGTTCGCCCCCTAGTCTATACCTCGCTCTTTACGCTAAAGTTCAAATTTTTTCCAGTTCTTTAAAATTGACCCCTTGATCCCAAAGGTCGTTAATTAAAATAAATAGCTCATATGAAAGTACTAAAAAAATCTTTGACTTAAAGCGCGAGGTATTGACTAGGGGGCGAACACAATCATATACGTAATAATTTCGGTTCAGTTTAAGTTTTGATGTTGCTCCTTACTTTTAGTTCAAAACTTTTTTTAAATTTAATTTCCGATCGTTTCTTAAATAATGCTGAGAAATCCGGTGCCCCCTTTATAGCAATGTCCCTTCCCCCACGAAAACTTCCTCCGTGGAAAGATTCTCCCACATAGCACCCAACCCCCCCCCCCCACTACCAGAAAAAATCCCCCTGAAAACGTCTGTATACTTCCTATTAACCAATACTAGGCTATTTGTGAACAATGGGTAAGGTTCATAACTTTCAGCCCTGCCCCCGGGGACTTTGGGATATTAAGTTATCCTAAAAGACATAGTTATTATACTTTCAACCATGCTGAACAAACTGGCTATCTCAAAATTTTTATCGGGCGACTTTGGCAAAAAAATGAGCGTGGCTAGTTGCCCTCCATTTTTTGGTCACTTAAAAAAACCACTAGAACTTTTAATTTCCATTTGAATGAGCCCTCCGACGATATTATAGGACCACTGGGTCGATACGATCAACCCTGGGGAAAAAAGTACAAATAAACACGCATCCGTGATCTTTCTTCTGGCAAAGAATGCAAAATTCCACATTTTTTCCGATAGGAGCTTGAAACCTCTACAGTAGGGTTCTCTGATACGCTGAATCTGATGGTGTGATTTTCTTTAAGTTCTATAACTTTTAGGGGGTGTTTCCCCTTTTTCGGAAATCAGGCAAATTTTCTCATTTTTTCGCAAATCTTCGCGCAACTTTTGATGGGTAGGACTAAACTTGATGAAACTTATATGTTTGAAATCAGCATTAAAATCTGATTCCTTTGATGTATCTATTGGTATCAAAATTCCGTTTTTAAAGTTTCGGTTACTATTGAGCCGGAACGCTCTTTACTTCCAGTTCGTTACCACGAAATGTTTGACAGCATGCTGACTGTATGCAATCTTCAGGCTCGTATGCAATCTGACTGTATGCAATCTTCAGAAGAAGAAAAAAAAATAATACATCAATAATTAAAATCAAATAGCCGAGAAAAACGAGGATAATGCCAGCCAGTAAAACAATATGAAGCGAAAATAAGCAGAAATTTTGACAAGGACCTCCGCCAAGTCGTTCTCAGTACTAAGAAAAAATAAAAACGAAAAAAAAAATTGTTAAGTGTTGATAAAAAATAAAGATTTGTGAGTGGGATTCACGTCAGCAAATGCAATCTTGTTGATAAAAAACAGAATTTGCACCCAAGTCTAGAGGAAAAAGAAGTGCCATGATTTGCCTTATGAAAAAAACAGTGCATGCAGTTATCCAGTCTTCGGTAGTAGCGGATGCCACATTAAAAAAAAAAAAAAAAAAGAGAATGGGCGAAAAATCAGCAAAAATAAGCTGAATAATATTTCTCCAAACTGCTTAAGACTATGTAGGTTTCTTTTGAAGCGACAGTTAGCGTTGGAAATTAACATGTTGTTAATCTTTAATTTTTTATGGACGAGAAGCGTTCTCAAATTTATGTAACTATTTTCGCTTATTTACATAAACGTTTAGACTCTGCAACACTGACAAAGTGTAATACTGCCCTGAAAAATTTATAGTTTAAAACTTTGTCCAATTTTTCCACACATTTAAATGTGTACTTTATTGTTCCAATTGATATTTTCAGTATCTTAGCTTACATATGTCAGAATTTGAACAGCGGCAGGCACACAGGAGGCTTCCGAGCCCCCTTACAGAAGATCTCGAGGTTATTTGATTTGCAATGTAATTTCCTGTATTCTCTATGTAATTCACCAGACCCAAGCACCTTTGCTTTGTTTTTGTCCCCATTCAATTGTTATATCCCCACAAAAAAAACATTGGCACGTGCCTGATATTAAAAAAAAGATATATTTTTTGATCTCTGATGTTACTGTGCGTTGGAGAAGAGCTAAGAAAAAAAAACAACAAAAACACATAATTAAAAAAAGTTAATTAGGCTACAATCTTGAGCTAAAGCAGCAATGATATTGCCAAATATTATACCACTAACTTACCCACTCGAAAAGCAAAGCAAATAAGAACAAAAAATAAGCTAGTGGGGGCCGGATGAAATAAGACACGGAAACATTAAACGTAATTAATGGATGTTGTGTGGTCCTTAGAATTAAACTTGCATATGTTCCAGGAATTAAAGACTTCTATTCGTGATTTGAGCTTAATTTTTGAAATATATACAACCATCATCAGCTAAATAATAATATTTTTCTTGAAAACGGCTTCTTATCCCTTTTTTTTAAATTGGCCCTTGGATTTTCTGGCCTGAAAAAAAAATGTCTAGATAGGTCACGAGTTTGAGAAATTCGTTTAGTACCTTAATTTTGGAAAACAAATTCATGTGAGTGACATCATATTTCACTTTAAGAGCATAAATTACTTCATTTTCCCCCTTAGTGGTCGCATCAGTTTTTAGTATTTATGACGTGTACAAAATTACACATGATGACAATGCCTTTGAACAGCCAAAGACAAAGGCATGGAAGAAGAAATAGCAAAAATCACATTCACCCTAGATTGAAGAAACATGTTGTTTAAGCGTCTCCTAAGATAAACAGGAAAAGGAAAATGAATTCACAAGTGAATTTCTTAACCCCCCTAGGATGGAATGAAGTTATTTTGGTGCCTGGGAAGGGTAAACAGGAAAAAAAGAAATTAATACATGCCAGAAAATAAAAATAATGCGTGTTTCGTCACATTTCAATACATTCGAATAGCAAAAATTATATAATTTTTTTCCCAGGGGTAGTCGTATCGTTTTTAGTATCTTTGACGCATTCAAAATTAAAAAAGATGATAAATTATTCCGAAAAACTAAAGAAAGAGGTATCGAATCAGAAAATGCAACAATCAGATTCAATTGCAAACGAACATATTACTTAAAACTAAAGAATAACACGATAATTGTGCTATTGCGTAATTTAGACATTTCAGAAATAACGATGAAATAAGGAACGTGTTATTTTAGCGTTTGTAAAGGATAAACAGGAAGAATTTACGCTAGAATTTCTTAATACAATTTAAATTGCTGATTTGCACCCTATGACTTGAAACTAAAGAATAAAACGATAATTATGCCAATACCTAATGATGCCATTTTATCTTGTTGATGGATACTCTATCATCCATCCATCCATCCTAGGGCAGAACAAAAGTTAAGTCATAGAAATAAGGGATGATGTACAACCTGTCACACAAAAGTTTTGATATAATATGATCTGCAGTTTTTTTGTCTGTGGTATTGGTTATTGATACTTTTTTTATAGGAATTTTGCATAAAACCTGTTCAAAAAAAGTTTAGAGAGCCTTACTAGCCAGAAAAAGAGAAAAAAGTTTAAAATTTGGGCGAAATTCTAATCTTGTAATCGGGAACGATTGGGAAGGAAAAAGCTGCCGGGTTTTTGCAGTCATGACCTTGAGACTTTTGAAAACCCTAGTGGTCTACGGAAAATCCCATTGAATCCAAAACAATATCTGTGGATTTCTACAGAAAACTTCCGATGGCTGACAGAGCATAAAAGTGAGTGGAAACACTAGTTAATATATAGTTTACAAATCCTACTTACCCAACAGCTTCTGCTATTGGTCGCGTTGCACTACTCCCTCTAAATACATGACAGGCAAACCGTTGTCGTGTTGGATGTTTTGTAATGAAACCAAAATACCTATGATCAGTCGGATGAAACCCACAAAATGAAACGTTTCTAAGTGCATAAAAGTAATCAAGGCATGAAACTTGATTTGGCTGAAAAAAAAATTAAAGGAAAAGTAAGAAATTCATGAAATTAAAAAAGAAATAAAAATGAAAGTACTGCACAACATCTAATATTATAAAGTAGCTCATTAAACATTTTTCACAGACAAAACATGTTCAGGATATTCCTCGAAGAGAATGCCATACTATACAGGTCATACCTAGAAGGTTTTTGGTCTATAGTGCTTGAGAGGGCGTTATAGGAAGGGGCCACTGTTTACTTTTTTGCCAGTACAGTTGGCGTGGGGAAACCTTGATATAAATAAGCCTGGGCAATAGTTTTCTTACATTAGTCCTTAACCTTTCACAAGGAACGTACCTCCAGCATTTTATTGGGGGCCAGAGGGAGTTCACATCCAGGGAGTCAAAGGACATGGATTATCCTTTAGGGATATCGAAAGGGGTGTTGGAACCTTTTTGAAAAACACAATCCTAAATTTGTTTTCAAGATGTCTGAAAACTTGTTGTCGGAAATTATTTTATAATGGATACAGAACACTCAATGAAAAAAAAAGTAAAGGTGGCAAGTGCCTTCTCTAAGTCTTCAATAGCAAATTGAAGGTGGCAAGTGAAGATAATCTTTCTTGTATTGTTGTGTTGTGGCAGTACGTCTTTAACCGTCAAAGGCAAGAAAAAGATCTTTCACACAACACAGAATTCATTGGAATAGCAGAATACAGTTTGATTAGGTCAAATGTTACAGGACACGTGTATTTCAAACGTTTTTCAGTAAACAAAGATGCTCATTCTAGAATGTTTTTATTTTTTATATTCTCAACTCTGTAAAAGACCGAAGCTCAGACATACATCTTTCAAGATTCTTTGTATCCACATACAAAGCTTAAGCTGTCTTTGTTCATTTCATTTGCACTTAGCATTACACTTAAGTTGTTCGAAATATCAAAACTGTTCTCTTCTAGGCTGCTTTCAAACTGTATAGTTAGAACGCCAATAACAGGATACAATACTGTATTTTAAAAACTCTTGCGCTGTCTCATATGGAACTACTGTACCACCCCCTAATTTTGCTGGAACTGTACAGTTTTGGGGTAATTAGGACCCTAAAACTACAATTGTTGGATAATTCTGGGCTGTGATTAAATAGTTTTAGAAAATAACTCTTCTTATTAAGAGGACCATTCTTTATCCTGAAAATCTGAACAAGTCTTGGCAGCGCTGCGGCGAAAACCATACATTAATTAAAATTTGCCAGGGATGCCAATTAGAAGGCAAAAATTGATACCAAGAATTTGGAAATCACATTTCCCTTTGTATCTTTATTTGAAAAAAGAAATCAAGGAAATTTACACAAAAGTTTTTTCTTTTGTAAATCAGGGATTGGGTGGGTATACGTTTCCGGAGGGAAGGAGTTACCCTGAATATAGTTTTTATGTCTATAATTCCCTTCACAAAGCAAAGTTCAGTCTCCTAGTTTTGCGTGTTAGAATTGATACCAATAGAGAATGAGTATGGATCTCTAAATCTTTCAAACACTTTTTGCGCTGACTGAAATTAGAGACCCATGAGAACAAATATTGGAGAGTGGCTTCTTTTCATGTTATTCACATTTTCTGGATCCTAAATATTTAATAACGCCTAATGGGTAACTTTATAATCCTAACCTTATTTTTCAAATGCTATTAAACTGAAAAATATGATCAGTATTTTCCGTTGGGGAAATTTTCCAGAGAAAATTGTCGGGGGATAATTTCCTATGGGCTGGGGCAGTTTTCATGGAGGGATTTTCTCGGGAAGAATTTTCTGTCTGGGGGGGACGCACCGGACCCCGAACGCAACAGATTTCTATGGATGGTGAAGAAATAAAATAATAAGACTGTTTCACCCAAAACAATTTTTTTCCTTCCAATGCTTGATGCAACACATCACGTTGCCATAGCAACATAACTTTTTTGATTTTCCATAGTCATAGTTTGATTTTTAGATCCTTAAATTTCCTTTTTTCGAGATCGCAGCAATGCACATCCTGTAAGCACGAGTTTAAAGAATACAAATCTTATTTCAAAGAAACCAGAACCTACTGAAATCTGGACCCCCCCCCCCACCCCCAAGTTATTAACCAGATATTGATGCTTTTCAATGTAAATATTATACTTTTACTTTACTCAAATTAATATAGGTTTCATGTTTATTTATTATATTAAATATTTATTTATTTATTTCCCTCAAAAACGAGGAGTATAAAAGATAATTAAATAACTCTTCAAAAATCCAAATAACACACCATCAAACATAGCAACAATTTACAAGTTGCCCAAAAGAAAACTTAATCAAATGCAACAAATAGTAATAATGAAATCATGCACTTTTTAAACTATAGAAAAAAAAGGAAAAAGATTATGAACATAAAGTATATTTTCAGATTTACGGTAAAAATTATTTATTTTTACCTTGGCTATTTCCAACGGCTCTTTAATTTTAAATTTTGAAACTAATTCAGAATTACTAAAGGAAATTGGAAAACCAAGTAAAAACTTACAATATTTAAAATAACAAACGCGAATTGCTGAAAAATCACAAATTTTAAAGTCTCGAAGAAGAAGGGAAGGATAAAGAACATGCGGGAGGGCTACTGCATTAAAAAGAGAACCTAGAATTTCACGACGATAAACACCACGTAGCCGTATTATGGAACCAAACGCCTTTCTAATTTTTTCTTGAATATGTAAAATTAGCATCGACTTAGATTCACGAGCTGAAGCAGAATAAGGTAACCCAAGATAAACAACAGCATCAGAAACCGGAAATGATATATTTCTATCGCAAATTAATTCAGCTCGGTCATTAACATTAACGGGAAAATATTGACATTTTTTAATACTAATAGAAAGGCCACGAACATTAAGCAGACTAGAAAGGGAATTAAAATTCTTAATTAGACTAGCTTTAGAACGGCTCAATAGGATAATATCATCAGCATATGCAAGAAAAGACACATCCCGTCCCCAAGAAATAAGGGTTGTAGATAAAGAACGAAGACACTCCGCCAGACATGCGTTAAAAATATAAGGAGATAAAACCCCACCCTGTCTCACGCCCCGACCCACGGAAATTGGATTAGAAAGAGAATCAGAAGTATGTGCAAAAATTTTTATCCTAAGCCCCGAATACCAAGATCTAAGAACTCTAACCACAGAAAGGGGAATCCCACCAGAAATAAGAGCTGAAAGAGCGGAAGCATGCGAAATATTGTCAAAAGCTCCTTTTATATCAATTAATAGTGTATAAAGTGGGGAGCCAGTAGATCTTGACTCCTTAATTATAGTATCAAACGTTGCATGCGCATGGTCGCAACCCATTCCTTTTTTGAACCCTACTTGATTAAGACCAACATCCAAATAATCAAAAAGATCCTTTATACATAATTCAAAAAGTTTACCAATCATAGAACCCTTCGTTATCGGCCTATACGAATCACAAGAACGGAGATCTCTTTTACCAGATTTTAGAATAGGAGTTACCACCCCAATCCTAAAAGACGGAGGAACAATACCAAACTTGAGAATAAGATTAAAAAAAGTCAAAAGAAGACGAAGAAAAGAAGTTGGAGCAAATTTCACATGATTTGAAAAAATCCCATCATGGTCTTTAGAGGATTGTGGCTTTAATTTACGGCATGCACCCAACAAAGAATCAAACGAAATAGAAAAATCATGCGAATTAAAAGAACTGTTTAAAATTATATCAACATGCGAAAGTTGTTCAGGATCATCACAAGATTTCGAAAGGTTTGCAAAATGAGTTTCCCACTCAACAAGAGAAGGGCCATTCTTTTTAGAAGGTTCATTAACTCTCTTTGTTGAACGTAGAGCTTTCCAAAGTTTCTTATTATTCATATCAACTTCAGACGAAGCATCCATAAGCAAAATATTATTATGACGACGAAGCTCCGACTGGAAAATTGCCTTCTTTTTTTCATGCATAGAAAAGCCGGATGAAGATCACGCGGTTTTCCACTATTTTTCCAATGTCTAAAAGCTAATTTAGATTCATGATTAGCATGTACAAGAAACGGATTTGACGACCAAAAAGGTTTTTCAACATTGGGTTTACACTTTTTAACTCCAAAAGTTTCTTTAGCACCATATTTTAAGCAATGTAATAACTGAAGATATATGCAATTAAGCTCAAGCTCTATGTTATCTTTATGACACTTCAGAATATCAGGTACAACTACTTTTCGAGCTAAAGAATCAACTTTATCTTGGTAAGCCGGAATCAGTTTTTCATCCCAGATAATTCTCTCAAAATATTTAGGGCGAATTGGAATAAAATTAGAAGCAGAAACAGAATCATGAATTACAGAAAACGATGTCAAAAACTGAATAGGTAAATGATCACTTATCGGGAAATCCGGGATAACTTTTACTATAATAGATGGGGAAAAATTAAAAAGTACATGGTCAATATTACTCGTACTCCCACTCCAATGAGAATAAGTAAAATCAAGTGTCTTACGGCAGATATTAAAATTTGGTAAAGACGAAAATAAAATTGTGCTACGTTCATTTACACTCTCAAGATCACAGTTAAAATCACCAAAAATAAAAATACGTAAACTCGAATCTAATAGGGCAATAAAGCTACTAAGTCTATGGCAAGCTGACGTAAAGGCTTCAAAAGACGAATCAACATGATAGTCAGTAGGCAAATAGCAATTGACCAAAACACAATCAAAAAGTTTGCAGGCAAGAAAAGACTCATCAGCACAAGATAAAATAGCACTAAATTCTTTAGGAACAAATGTAGCAATGCCACCCGCAGGGCGGCCTCCGGTAGGCCTCGCAGGAACGGTAAATATATCATGTAGACTTGAAAGGGAACTTAACATATTCAAAGAATGGTCCAACAAATGATGCTCTTGCAAACATAGTATTGAACTATTTTCAGAAACAAATTCATTCAGCACTACAAATTTGCCAATGACTCCATTCGAATTAAAGGACGTAATCGTAGAACCAATATTCATTTAAAAAGCTTTTTCATAGCAGGGCAACTGAAACTGTAAGACGGGTGGTTAGTTGAGTTGCAATTTGCACAACAAATGGGGTTAGTACATGGAGTATTCTTCGTTGATCTATGATTTCCACTGCAACGAGCACACTTCAGAGTAGAAGAATCACAGTTTTTTTCGGTGTGAGAGGGACTTTGACATGCGAAACATCGTTTTGGAAGCACCTTGTCTTTCTCAACTCTGTAGAGCTCGTAACCGAACTTAATCCCATGGACGATATAATAATTTAAAAATGCTTCGGACTCAAACGACACCTTTATTGTTCTCGACATTCCAAGGCGCCTGAACTCCAGAATCCCAGGCAAAGTGGCTGCTAGAGCTTCAATGTCGAACTCGATATCCACACCACGGATTATTCCGAAAAACTTAGGCTTTCTAGTATTGATAAGACAATCAGGGAAGGAATCCTTTAGATCACAAGAAAACTTTTTCCCAGATTCAGCCGCCACAGTGATAAAAATCAAATCATTGGTCTTTTTTATTTGCTTGATACAGCCCGAGCCGAATTTGTCCAATTCATTTTTCCTGGAAACAGGGTCACGTAACGAGGCTGGCGGATTAGCGATAGTAATAGTCTCTACTGAATCAGAGCTGATGGGGAGAGGAGGCCAATCAGGTGAATTTAAAGGGGAGGGGGAGGGGGAGCCCAAGTTGGCTGAACACTTCGACAGCGAGGACTGTAAGTCTTGTTCAATTCTTTCAAGAGAAGTAATGGATTTCTCCAGCTTTCTGCCATAATCACTAACAAGTCGATCCAAACGTACATTGGAATCAGATTTTAATAAAGGGCAGTCTCTGAATGAGCGAGGCACTAATACAGGCCATTTGAAACCTTTCTGGTCAAGATCCGAGACCATCTTCATAATATCTTTTGCTGTAGCAAGTTCCGCAGCGTTGCCACGTCTCATTACTCTCTTTATAGGAATTCCAGAAAATTTCCAAAGCAGATTTTTCGCATTCACCAAAGCCTCAAGGCTGTAAAAGTTCGCCACAGTTTCAATAAGCTCCGTTTCTGGAATACCATTCGCAAATGCATCGCAAATAAAAAACAGGGCAGAGTTCACAATTACATGAGAAATCCCATCTGCAATTACGAAGGTTTTTGAAAAATCACAGAATGAATCAGAAGAATCATCGCAGGCAAAATTATTCCGCTTTACCTGTTCATTTGGGCAATGATTATCAGTCGAATCGTTAATCACAGGTGCTTCCTGGCTAACAGCCAAGAGAGGGTCTTGAGACGCAGGGGTTACGGCATTCAGTGGCGTCAGCATATTTATTGAAGAATTTGGGTGCTCACTCTCTATTGGGTCACTAGAAAATTCGGTAGCGGCTTTGCAAATAGAACAGATCCAGTTAGGAGTATTCTTTCTATCAGAAACGGTGATCCCTGAACAAGAGGGATGAAACAAATTGGAACACTTAGTGCATTGCAACAGCGTGCCTTTCCCCAAAGAACGTTCACAGTTAGGGCACACTTTTGGAGACATCATTGGCTTGAAAAAAAAAAAAATATCACCCCAAAAGACAAGGGAAGCGTCAGCCCCCGTTACCTTATCCCCGCAATTTAAGGGAGACTCTCCCGGCAGGTACAACGGCACTTGCCACGGGTTTACTGCCCCTCTTCTGCTTGTCAATTATGGTTACGCAAAATTGAAATCAGCACAAATCTATTTTTGTAAAGTGTAAATAAATGTCCAGAAACTAGGTCAGTAGATTACAACATTTTTAATCCGTATGAAATGTTATGACAGAATGGTTGCACAATTAACTCCGGTCACTGAATTAATTTAGGATCCTACCGAGTTTCAAGTTGATAAAATCCAAAAAAGGTGTTATCACATTCAAGGCTAAATGAAGAATATCAGATTGTCTTTTTTACAAAGCTTCAATTAATAGATGGATAAGTCTTGGAGCTAAGATTAGGGCGCTGATGACACTTCAACAAAACTTGTTAATATGTGGCTCCATAAGTTGAGTTTGGCAACCGTGCATGAGACAGGAAACAGTAAGTTGTATCTCTGTATTCTATTTAAATGAGGCACACCCTTGCATGACTGTCGAACATTAAAGATAGTAAAAAAGAAAAAAAAACTGGAGAAGGCCCAAAAACAGGTCACTTTGTAATTAAATAGTAAAGATATCAAACATTTTTTAAGTCAAAAAAATCTTGCGCACCACGCAAGAGAATATTCTATTTAATAAAACTAAGAAGAAAAAGGGAAACACTCACGAGGGGTTTATTCTTATCAACCATTCTAAGGCCTTGATCTGATATCTCCAGTATACAAGCTTGAGGAAATGGAGATGGGTGCATTTCTCGTATCCGTCGAACTGCAGAACATAAAACTTGTTGACCCTAGATGAACAAAATAAATTTTGAAAGTTATCCTACCTAGTATGTCTTTCCTTTACAGGTGAAAATTTTCACTGTCATATAGACATTTATTAGATACCTATTTTTTTTTTTCAAATTTTTCGGGGGAGTGAGGAGAAGGAGCTATCTGAATATTTTCAGTCCAACATGTGAGGGGAGCTTTCTCTTCCTCGGAACGAATTCGCAGCGCTTATTCTAATATATTGCTTCAAGTGAAGAGAGGATAGGGTGTAAAGTTGATAAATTCCTCCACGTTGAGGCTTAGGAGGAGCCTTAAAAGACACTTATTGAGGGCTTCAAGAGAATTCCTCCTTTCTTCACACAAACATGGGTTGACTAATCTACTCACATCATCCTCAAAACTGCATATCAATTAAAAAATGGATTATATATAAGTTAATGAAGCTTACAATTGCATAAGTACATTCAAAGTGGCAATAGAATTATTGTCTTTGATCCGAGGGGGCCTGAAGGACTTGATTTATGTTGAATTACGGAAACAGATAAGGAAATTAAAAGAAATGCTGCATGAGAAAATACATAGTTAAGAACATGTTTAAATCTACATTTGCCTCTTTCGTAAAGTCAACCATCACTGAATACTCTTATTCGGATCAACGACACATTGATCCATTCATATCCGTTGATTATATCCCTTCTGCACGATGTACTTGCCCTTTAAGTTTCAGCCTCATCAGTTACAATATAAGTATACCAGCCTTTCTGCTGAAATTTGTGGGCTGGGGTTAGGGTCGGTTGGAAGGGCAATATGCCTTCTTTATACCCCAAATTGTACGCAATGAAATTCCTGCATGATTTCGCTTCCAACAAGATACACGAGATCATATACACTAAAAATCATTACAAGTTTTCGGTCAAAACAAGCTGGGACATGGCTTCCTTTCCTGCTAAAAGGCTAGAGATTGAAGGGATAGAAGTATTGTAGGGATTTTGGGACCGATTTTGTTTTCCAATCATAAAGACTAAAATCTTTGCAGGATTCCAGTTCAAATAAGATGCAAAGCGCCAACTTTTAGCAAAAAAGCTGGTGTTGGGAGGGAAATTGGGATAGTAGAGGGCCTCTAGCCCTTCTACTCTCCTATCCTCTCCTGATTTCAGTTCTAATAAAGTGTAATATGCGTACCATTGTGCTGAGAAGTTAGCGGCATGAGGGACAGAGGACATAAAAGCGCCACTTTCTAGCTCTAGTTTATTTAGACTGAATTATTAGAATTACACTTCTTAAAATTATTATTAGACTTATTATTATTATTATAGACTTATTATTAGACTTATTATAGACTTATTATTATTAGACTTATTACTATTAGACTTATTAGACTTATTATTAGAATTAGACTGAATTAGAATTATTAGAATTAGACTGAATTATTTAGACTGAAAATCCTTGCACGATTTCGCTTCAAACAAGGTTCAACATCCTAATTCGTTTGAAAGATAATTATCGCAGAGATTAAACTAAGAGGATCTGATGATTAAGATAAGATGTCACTGGTATATTGTGTGTCTCCAATAATTTTGGTATAAATATCCCTGGGTGAATTTGGTTCAAATAAGGTGCCAGATGTCTAACTTTTTGTTCTAAAAGTGGCAGGAGGCAAAGGGTTTGTTTTTTAGGGACTATTGGGCTACTTTAATTTTCCATTTACAGACAATGAAAATCCTACAATGATTTTGTTTCTAACAAGGCCCAATATTTCTATCTTTCTGCTAAAAGAAAGAAGTGGCAGGGGAGAGGGGGGTTTGGAGGGGCCACCACTAACCATAGCTTCTTAAGTTGTACAAATTGAAAATACTTACTTGAGTATTGCTCAAACAGTTGATACATTACAATATATCTACTTTTTGCATAAGAGCTGGTATAAGAGGTCGGGGAAGGAGGGTGGGGTAGAAGGAGCCAAAGAACAACCTTGCTCCTCCAAGAAAACAGGATTCTGATTTTAACATCATTCTATTTCAAGCAGGATGCAGCATGTCTACCTTTCTTTTCAAGAATTAAATTGGGAAATGGAGTGATGATGGAACCAAGGGTCCATTTAGGGCCTTCAGCTTGTTTTTCCACTGAATCATGACTTTATTCGCTTTTGAGTAGTCACTATCTTTTTTTCCGATTTGAGCTGTAACATGGTGCTTCTCATGTAAAAACATTCTTATTATTGCGAAAATCATGCATTTTAGCCTTTCAGGGATTAAAAAAAGTTGCTTGCTATTACTTGAATTTTATTTCCCATGCCGTGGACCGACTTTCTAATATCACTGCTAAGAAAGAAGCAAATAATAAACTCCAGTTTCATTAGCAATGAGAGAGCCATTACAATTTAGGAAGGATATGTCATGCTATTCCTCAGCCGTAGTCCTAAACTTAAAAAATGTTATCACAAACTCGATTAAAATTGTAAACAGAAATGCCCTGTAATACTGAATGGGATCACTGCCATACTCATGGCTTAGTGCCCTTTTGTTAAGGTTCTCTAGTTTTTTCTAATATTATTCTAGGGAAATAATTCTGTGATGCAGCAGGGATTCAACGCATATCCGGAATTATTCATCGATCCGACCAGAGGTCCTCACTTCCCAAACAAACTGCAGGAGTTAGGCCTTTGTCACTGTTTGACTATATACTGAAATCGATAAAACATAAAAAAAAGATCAAAATGAAGTGTTGTTGCTCCCCCAACACTATTATGCATGAATGTAAACATCTTCAAAAAAAGCAGTCCTTTTAAACATGAGTTAATTTAAACGACTATAATGATAATATTGGAAGTCATTAAGATGTGAGTTTTGGTTGTTGTTTTTGTTTCCGTTTTCTTTACACGTTTTGTTTTTTAGCTTAATTCATTTTTTCTCCGTTAATAAAGGTTTTCCGACGTGAAATCGAGACATTCGGATTTCTTTATTATTGAAAGTTTGTTGCTTTTTGTTTTGTCAACTACTTTGTTTTAAAAAAATATTATACCCGTTTTCTCTATATTTTCATGTGTTAAATTCACCAAAGGTCTTACCATGGTAATAAATCGTTGGTCTTACCTTGTGCTGCATAGTTTCTACTGAACCAAGATAATGAAGAAGGTATCTTTCTTTTCGGACTACAGGTGTATTTGGATCGAATTCTGAATATTCAGCGTCAACAACATAGGCACTAGGAAATATCCCTTTCCGTCGTGTTCGAAGATTTACGCCTAAATGAAAGTATATGTAAAGGGAAAAATAAGAATTTCAACTTAAAGAAGGATAATTAGCTAAGGATAATTAGCTAGAAACGGGTTAGAATTGTCTTTGTCAAAATCGTCCAAGGCTAAACGGAAAGCAGGTCGCCCACTGCTGGGGTGGGAGAATGTCGTAAAGAAAGATTTAAGGGAAATGAGAATTTCCTGGGAGGTCTAAAGAGGGAGGCTTTAAATAGATCAGGATAGAGGAGCTTGCTTAGCTGTGTTGGCCTAAGGTGGCTTGGTGCTGTGGTGAGCTGTTAGTAGTAGTGTTAGTAAGATTCCTTATGAAACGTAATAAAGTTAAAATTAAACACGAAAAAATCAATTAGAACTGCTAAGAAAATTAAGCTTTTTTATAGGTTTATTTTGGTTTATGATCTTTTTAACAGAAGCATTTCGATCGATGCATGATCAAATCGGCGTCCAAAACGCTATCGCTCGAGAATGTCCGTTTCCGTCGTCTTTGAGGATTTATCTCTAATGGATTGAATATTTAACAGGAGAAATTGAGACATTTCGTTTGTAAGAGAAATGATAACTGTAAAAGATTGTAATAGAATGCTGATGAGAGAAATCAATAAAAGTGGCTTAGAATGTTTTTTGGAAAACAAAATCTAATGTATAATGTAAAATCTAATATAAAATCTCTGGAAAATAAAATAAAATTTAAACAAAATCTTGCATTTTTTCGGAGAAATCTTGTTTTAGAGAGCAAGTTTGTATCCGGGATTTCTGTTCTGAGGAGGGTCATTTTTTCTCGGGGCATGTTTTTCACAAAAAAACTTTAAAAATCCATCCAAAACTCGTTTACATGCATTTTATAAATTTTTCTACGAGTCGGGTGATTTTTTTTTGGGGGGGGGGGTAAACGGCCTTGTAGACAGGGTATGCTGACAGTGCAAGGTAGACCTAACAAAGGGCAGACCACTGCGAAAAAAATTGTTTTAGTTATTTATCACATCCGAAACTGGGACAATTTTTTTTTGATTCGATTAAGCTTATAACACACCTAGGCTGGACCAAGAGATATATCTTAGGTCCAGTGAATGAGGAAAAACAATTGCTTGCGTCAATTCATGACGCAACAAAGTCTAAACAAGAATTTTCCAAATAGCTTGAAACTTCCTGGGTACGAAAACAGACACATGAGACCTAAATAAATATAATATAATAATTAATAATTATTATTTAGTTTTTCCGCGTCACGTGCGTTACCAGATTTACCAATTTTTGTTGCTAGTGGCACCCCTCACCTCTCTGTGCGTGTTTTCTCTTTTTACTGGATAGTTTCAATAGTTTCCGTATCCTAAACATTGAAAGTAGATTGAAGAGCCATCCTAAGAAACAATAATACAATTAGTTTGTTTATCCGAATTTTTATTTGACCCCCAAAGAATGAATGTTTTTGCATAATTTTGTTAAAACGGGCTGAAATAGAAGAGGCGAAAATATTTTGAAAAATGGTTTTATCGAATTTTGACACTCTTAGTAAGTCTAATATGTCTCTGTTTCTCTCTAATTGGCTTGCGACTTACGCGGAAAACTTTACCTAAGGGAACGAAAGTTGGAAAAATAAGCTGCATCAATTCACGGCTTCGTGAAAAAGCCATAATTGTTTCTCTAATCGGTTTAAAACTTTCAGGATATGTTGATCTAACTAAAGAGACTAATGATAATTTTAGTATCTCAATGAAATCTCAATGAAGACAAGCAATTTTCGAGGCAAAAGTGGTATGATTGATTCGTGATGTCTTTTTTAGGCAAGCAACGGAGTTCTTTATATAAATGACCTAGACTGTTCATAATTGCCATGCAGTAGCTTCTATTCGTAAGAATATGAAGGGGGATAAATATTTTTAAATTCTAGTGGGGGAATTCTGTCCTTTTTCGATTTTGTTTTAATGAAAATGCCCTTAAAAGGTATATTTCAATGAAAATACCAAAAAGGGTAATTTGTGGAATCCGGTTCATCTCTAAAAGGATCCAATTCATCTCTTACAGACTTTGGTAAAAACCTAATCCACCTATTTCAGACTCTAGTATACCACTTGTAAGCCGGTAGTAGTGTCTGTTTCTGACTGAATCTTGATAAGTTCTCACTCCATATGTTTCTAACTATAAAAAGAATCCGATCCATCTCTCTCAAACTTTGGTAAAAACCTAATTCGCCCATTTCAGACTCTAGTATACAACTTGTGAGCTGTTAGTATTGTCTGTGTCTGACTAAATCTTGATAAATTCCCACTTAATATGTCTCCAACTCTAAAAAGAATCCAATTCATCTCTTTCAGACTTTGGTAAAAGCCTCATTCACTTATTTCTGACTCTAGTATACCACTTGTGAGCTGGTAGTAGTGTATGTGTCTGACTGAATCTTGATAAGTTCCCACTTCATATATCTCTAACTCTAAAAAGAATCCGATTCAGCTCTCTCAGAATTTGCTAAAAACCTAATTCACCTATTTCAGACTCTAGTTTAACACTTGTAAGCGGTAGTAGTGTCTGCGTCTGAACGAATCTTGATAAGATCCCATTTCATATTTTTCTAACTCTAAAAAGGAATCCGATTCATCTCTCTCACACTTTTGTAAAAACCTAATTCACTTATTTCTGACTCTAGTATACCACTTGTGAGCTGGTAGTAGTGTCTGTGTCTGACTGAATCTTGATAAATTCCCACTTCATATGTCTCTAACTGTATAAAGAATCCTATTCATCTCTCTCAGACTTCGCTAAAAACCTAATTCACCTATTTCAGACTCTAGTATATCACTTGTGAGCGGGCAATAGAGGTTAGGTTACATTGATATAACTACTTTTAAGTTAGGTTTATCTATGTTAGTTTAACGTGGCCGGCCATGCTAACCTAACCTGGACAAACCTAACTTAAATGTAGTAAACGTAATATAACCTAACCTCACGCTCATGTATCCTATGTGTGTCAGAATTTACCTACTAGCTGAGTTTGTTCTATGCAAAACTGCTTTTTTTAAATTAGATTTCTGATACTCAGTCACCAATTAAAAGACTCAGAATTTACCAAGTAGCTGAGTTTGTTGTAGTCAAAAGTGCTTTTAGAGATTTTTTGGTACTCAGTCCGTAACGAAAACACTCGGAATTGATTCAACTACCTGAGTTTTTTTGTTGTCAAAAATGCTTTTATTAAATTTTGATAATCAGTTAGCAGCTAAGACACTCAGAATTTACCTACTAGCTGAGTTTGCTGTACAAAAATGTACTTTTTATTAACAATTGTTACTCAGTCACCAATTACGAGACTCGGAATTTACCAAGTAGCTGAGTTTGTTGTAGTTAAAAGTGCTTCCATTAATTTTCTTGATATTCAGCCGGCAAGTGAAAGTACTCTTATTAAATTTTTGATGCTCAGTTAGCAACTCAGACACTCGGAATTTACCTACTAGCTAAGTTTTTGTATGCAAAAGTGATTTTATTATTTTTTAGTATTCAGCCAGCAGCTAAAACACTCGGAATTTATCAACTTCCTCAGTTTATTGTAATCAAAAGGGCTTTCATTAAATTTTTGATGCTCAGTCAGCAACTAAGACACTCCGATTTTAAAAAGTGCGTTTGATGTCAAAAGTGCTTTTATTAATTTTTTTTTATATTCAGCCAGGAAGTAAAACACTCGGAATTTATCAACTACCTGAGTTTATTGTAGTAAAAAGTGCTTTTGCTAAATTGTGGATGCTCAGTCAGCAACTAAGACACTCGTAATCTGCCTACTAGCTGAGTTTGTTGCATGCAAAAGTGCTTTTTTCATTAAATCTTTAAACACTCAGTCACCAACTAAGAGACTCGGAATTTATCAAGAAGCTGAGTTTGTTTTAGTATAAAGTGCTTTTATGAATTTTGGTCGGTATTCAGTAAGCAAGTAAAACACTCGGAAAGACTCGGAATTTTCCAAGCAGCTGAGTTTGTTGTAGTCAAAACTGTTTTTATTTTTTTTTGTATACTAAGCAAGCATGTAAAATACTTGGAATTTATCAACTACCCGAGTTTTTTGTAGTCAAAAGTGCTTTTATTAAATTTTTAATGCTCAGTCAACAACTAAGACACTTAAAAATTACCTACTTGGAATTTACCAAGTAGCTTAGTTTCTTATAGTAAAAAGTGCTTTTATTAGTTTTTTGGTAAGCAGCCAGCAACAAAAACACTCGAAAGTTATCAACCACCTGAGTTGATTGTAGTCAAAAGGGCTTTTATTAAATTTTTGATGCTCAGTCGGCAACTAAGACATTCGTAATTTACCTACTAGCTAAGTTCTTGTATGCAAAAAGTGCTTCTTATTAATTTTTCGATACTCAGCCACCAATTAAAAGACTCGGAATTTGCCAACTAGCTGAGTCTATTGTAGTCAAAAGGGATTTAATTATTTTTTAGTATTCAGCCAGCAGCTAAAACACTCGGAATTTATCACCTCCCTCAGTTTATTGTAGTCAAAAGGGCTTTCATTAAATTTTTGACGCTCAGTCAGCAACTAAGACACTCCGATTTTAAAAAGTGCTTTTGTTGTCAAAAGTGGTTTTATTAAGTTTTTATATTCAGCCAGGAAGTAAAACACACAGAATTTATCAACTACCTGAGTTTATTGTAGTCAAAAGTGCTTTTGCTAAATTTTGGATGCTCAGTCAGCAACTAAGACACTCGGAATCTGCCTACTAGCTTAGTTTGTTGCATGCAAAAGTGTTTTTTTCATTAAATCTTTTGATAATCAGTCACCAACTAAAAAACTCGGAATTTACTAAGAAGCTGGGTTTGTTGTAGTAAAAAGTGCTTTTATTATTTTTTTTTGGTATTCAGCCAGCAAGTAAAACACTCGGAAAGACTCGGAATTTACCAGGCAGCTGAGTTTGTTGTAGTCAAAACTGCTTTTATTTTTTTTATACTAAGCAAGCATGTAAAATACTCGGAATTTATCAGCTACCCGAATTTATTGTAGTTAAAAGTGGTTTTATTAAACTTTTAATGCTCAGTCAACAATTAAGACACTCAGAAATTACCTACTTGGAACTTACCAATTAGCTTAGTTTATTATAGTAAAAAGTGCTTTTATTAATTTTTTGGTACGCAGCCAGCAACAAAAACACTCGAAAGTTTTCAACCACCTGAGTTTATTGTAGTCAAGCGGGCTTTTATTAAATTTTTGATGCTCAGTCAGCAAGTAAGACACTCCGATTTTACCTACTATCTGAGTTTATTGTATAAAAAGTGCTTTTATTAAATTTTTGATACTCAGTCAGCAAATAAGACACTCGAAATGTATCTACTAGCTGACCTTGTTGTATGCAAAAGTGCTTTTATTTACTTTTTTTTATACTAGGTCACCAATTAAAAAGCTCGGGATCTATCAAGTAGTTGAGTTTTTTGTACTTAAAAGTTCCATTATTAAATTTTTTGATACGCTGTCAGTAATTAAAACACTCGGAATTCACCAGCTAGCTGAGTTTGTTGTAGTCAAAAGTTCTTTTACTAATTTTTTGGTACCCTGTAAGCAACTAAAGCACTCGGAATTTATCAACTCCCTCAGTTTATTATAGTCAAAAGTGCTTTTATCAGATTTATGATGCTCAGTCAGCACCTAAGACATTCTAAATTTACCTACTAGCTGAGTTTGTTCTATGCAATAGTGCTCTTTTTTATCCATTTTTTGATACCTAGCCACCAATTAAATGACTTCGATTTTACCAAGTAGCTGAGGTTGTTGTAGTCAAACGTGATTTTATTATTTTTTTTGGGTACTCAGCCATGAACTAAAACACTCAGAATCTATCAGCTACCTGAGTTTATTGTAGTCAAAAGTGCTTTTAGTAAATTCTCGATACTCAGTCAGCAACTAAGACACTCGAAACCATATATTGAACAATACATTTGATTCAAAGTAACGTATGCTCATCGAGCTTTGTGGAAAACATAGTACAAAACATTTTGAACCACACATTTAATTCAAAGAAATGTATCTTCATCGAGCTTTGTGCAAAACAAAGTACAAAATATTTGGAATCACACATTTGAGTCAAAGAAACGTTCCTTCAGCGAGCTTTATGCTAAATAGAGTACAAAACATTTGAACCACACATTTGTTTCAAAGAACAGTATCTTCATCGAGCTTTGTGCAAAACATAGTATTAACCATTTTGAATCACATATTTGATTCAAAGAAATGTATTTTCATCGAGCTTTATGCGAAACAGAGCACTCAACATATTGAACCATACATTTTGAACCACACATTGGATTGAAAGAACGGTATCTTCATCGATCTTTGTGCAAAACAGAGTACAAGACATTTTGAACCACACGTTTTGTGCAAAGAAACGTTTATCGAGCTTTGTGCAAAACAGGGTACAAAACATTTTGAGTCCCAAGAAATTCCAAGTTCAAAGAATTCTCAAAAATTCTAAGTCCAAAAAATTTAAGTCCACAAAATTTTAAGCTAAAAAAAATTCTAAGCCCCCAAAAAATTTATGTTCAAATAAAGGGGGTGAAAAAAGTTGGGGGAGGGGTATTGGGGGCCCCTTGGAGGTGAGACATGGATGAACTTAAGCTCTTTTTAAAAAAACTGCCATAGCAAAAGATTCTGAGTCTAATTCTGAGTCTAAAAATTTACAAGTCCCAAAAAATTCTAAGTCCAAATAAAGGGAGGTGACAAAAGTTGGGGGAGGGGTATTGGGGGCCCCTTGGAGGTGACACATGGATAACTTTAAGTTCTTTTTAAAATTAACTGCCTCAGCAAAAGATTCATTGGGGAAACATAAGTTCGTTGGCTTACTTTACCCAAGCGTGTGTCATAAGAAAAAAAGGGGTGGCAGATTTATCGCTTTTTGATTCATTAAAATTCTGTTTGTATTATAAAATGTGTCCGATGTACTTTACACATATAAAATGTGTCCGATCAAGCGCGTGTCATAAGACTAGTTTCATTCAACCGAAATAAGAAAAATATTCATATAATTGTCATGACATGAATACTAAATATTATAATAACTGGTCATTCCTCATATTCAATGAAGGTCGAATATAAATTAAACATGTCCTGACAGGAATATGTAGGTCATTCACCAAAATTTTGTGCTAATACGGTTATGCTAATGATGCTTAGGTTATGTTCTTATAGCGTCAGTCTGTCCCTTCCGGAGTATTGCTTAGCACACTACTTACGAGATAATTTTAAAATGTAGCCACTTCGTATTATCTTAAAAAAGTAATTATGAATTTGCTTAGAGAAGCACAATTCGATTCAAATTATTGTATGATAATAATATTGACAAATCACAGAATTTTTAAACTATGGCTACAAATCTTAAAATTCAAAAGCGCTCTCTTAGGAACAGTATTCATTTTTGTCAAATACCTGGACGCTCATGTAATGATGACGAGAATACAATTGCCACCTTCCCTATGTAAAACAATAACATATTTTCGAATTATGTTTAAGTCAAACTCAGTTTTTTAAATTCTATGTATTAACATGGCATTTACAATTCAAGTAGTTTGATGTCTAGAAAAAATGACAAATTTTAATTATTACCTTCGCACCAAAGGTCGTCTGCTTCAGTTTGTACATAAATAGGGTCACCGATATCCACCTCGATTTCATCATGATGTCGAGGGACGAATCGATGAAGTCCTCTATGAGTAGCTTCTAAAACATCAGCTTCAGGATAGGGCTCACCACCTATACTGCTTCTTAAACTCCCAGGAGAAGATGGTGAAGAGCCTGATACATAAAAAGTAAGTAGCAGAAACAAGTGACCGCGTTTGTGCCAAAAATTGTATCCTACCGCTTACGAAAAACAAGATGTTCTTTTATGAGTTTAGCCAGGATTTCATTTGCCACTTGGGATGGTTGGTAATAAAACCATGGGTCTTACAAGGGATTAATACATAGAAAAATATTCGGATAGTAATCACGTGTCCTTTTCGTTTCCCCATAAATGCTATTATAAGTTGGTCCAGGCATCAATTTGAAATTTGTTCGCTACGCGTAAAGTTCATTCTTAAAAGAATCGTTTTGGCGGATCGCTTGTTCCATTCAAAGACTATTCAAAGATTTGGAAACAATGGCAAATGATATATTTTCAGTGAATTCAAAATGCTTCGTCTAGGACTCTCCATTGACTCCTACCTAACCATTTTAATTATATATTGATCAGTGCTAGGAACTAGCTCAGTCAGAACCCTTGGTGTGTATCAAATCTGGATGATCCAATAGTTCAAAGATCGCTTTCACATTTTAATTGTTTTGTACATTCAGTCTTTGCACTTTGAACATCAGGAGCGCCTTCATTGCATCTTGTAGTTGCTGCCAGTGCCAAAATTTATGTTCCCCCCATGTCTGCGCCAGAGAAGAGAATTTTATCAAAAATAAAACTTACAAGTTCAATTCTTACGAAAAAAATGGATATCCACAGGTTTTCCCGTTTGTATCGAATCATTTTGAATACAAATGTAGTAGTTGATTTTTCACTAGAGTGAATTGTTCTAAATTTTGATATAATGAATTAATTAATTTTTACTAGTAATGTGGTACCTTTATCATAATTATAGTAACTTTTAACGCATAAATTGGAGAATCATGGGGTATCAAATAAGATTGAATGACTAAATCCCAAAAGAAGAAGGACAGGGGGAGGAAATTAAAAAAAGAACCACCCCGTGTTTTAAAATTTATTAAGAAGTCTTTAATACGCTTAATGATAACGACGTTAAGTAAGGTTTTTACTTAACGTTGTTAAAGTTTACTTAAACTAAACTCTAAAAAAATGGAATTTTGACATCAATAGATACGTAAAACGAGTCGGCTTTTTCTGTTAATTCCAAATGTATAAGATCCATCAAGTTTAGTGTTATCAATCAAAAGCTATCAAAGAACATTCAACGTATCAAAGAACACTACTATATTAGTTTCAAGCTCCTATTTACAAAAATGTGAAATTTAGTATTTTCATTTTTTTATAGAAGAAAGATCATGGGTACGTTTTATTTTTCGTTTGTGTTTTTTTCCCAGGGGTAGGATAAGATAAGATATTTATTTCTAGAAATTGCTATCACAAGCCCTGAAGGGCCGAATTCGAATTTCGAAGTCCATAAAAAACAAACAAGCAAGAAAATCATAACAAAAGCACAACAACTTAAAGATTGGCAACCAATGAAAAAAAAATTAAAATAAATAAATAATAAAATATCGGAATGCTGTATGATTCCTTTGTCACTTATATTAAAAACTTCAAAATGGCAACTAGTTAATAAGATAAAAACTAATAAAACTGAAAAAAATAAATAATATACACATTAACAAATGTTTAAAAAACAACATAAAAAGGGGATAGGGAACAAAAAAAAAGAGTATAGAGGAAACCGAGCTGTTTCTTTTATTATATAAGAGAAAAGACAAAATTTATGTTCAAATTAACCACTATTTATTAAATCAGTAAAAAAAGGGATAAAAGATTTTTTATACCGCAAGGTAGTACAAAGACTGGGAGATGAGGTGGGGATAGGCTGGGACACAGTTCGTGGAGGACGATTTCTATCAGGTACATGGTATTCAGGGAAAAGGTTCGCAGTACGGGGGTTCAAAAGTGCCAACTTACCAAAACGGAGGCACAAATTAATTCTTCGTCTCTCGAGGGTCTCTAGGTTTGAAATATTTAACAAATACAAATACGGTATCTTGCCCTCTTTAAAAATAATTCTTAGAGCTCTCTTTTGGACATTTTCAATTTTTCGTGTTGCTTCATTAGAGAGGCTAGGGTGCCACACAGGACAAGCGTACTCTAATATGGGACGCACAAAAGAAATGTATACTTGCAGTAAATGTGATTGGGGGCAACTGAATTTATTTAAAAGTTTATGGAGGGAAAGCGAGGAGTTTGCTTGTCTTAGGATATTATTTATATGGGCATCCCATTTCAAATTAGAAGAAATTGTAACACCAAGGAGTTTAAGAGATGTGACAGAGGTTTCAGGAGGTATAGGAGCAAGAAAAAGGGGAGGGGATTTAAGGAAACTTACTGAGACTATTGCGGATTTAGAAGGGTTAACAGTCATGTCAAGGGAAGAGGCCTCACAGGCAATATCTTGGAGTATGCCCATTGGGTTGCTAAAGATGTTTTTATGACATATCTCTAAAACTGTCAAGTCA